>JAWPHD010005423.1:0-163970 GCA_037043455.1 Cyrtodaria siliqua | reverse complement strand
TATCAAAGATAATTATACAAATGTATTTTTTTTCCATACTTTATCTAGAACAAAAACTTTTATCCCTAACTGTACAAGTTTGAATTTGGTGCATCTATTAATAGCTGTACCTTTAAAAAAAAAATAGAGATCAGTGATTGGTCAGAGTTGCTGAAAACTTTTATGTTGAAGCAGAACGAAATACTAACTGGCTACATTAATGAGGGTAGGCTCTACCTAACGCTGGGGTTTAATATAAGTTATATTATATATCATCTGTTCATGTTTATTTACTCTCTGTCTAGATGCAGATCTTGACGCTTTTTTTTATTTCGCTTTCGTCGATACGTTAGTTTTTGAATAAAACAAAAATCCCGAATTGTTTCAATGACGCGCTGTAACCAAAAACCACTTGAAGATAAGTTCTGATGACGTACACAAAATAATTAATGTCTAGAGTATGACAGCCAAATACGTGTACCACATATAATGTTCATTATATCGGAGAAGCCAGACATACGAATGTCAGTAGGTTAACTATTACAAACGATGTGAAATGGAACAAAAACAAGAGATTCATTAGTAAAACCCATTTAGACTAATGCGCCAAAGCCAATTCCCCTACTAAAAACGTTGATTTCCGAGTTTTACTAAAAAGCGATGGTTTAAATCACAAGTCGTTACAAAATTCTAAAACAGTTAAGCAGATTTTATCCAAGTAGAACAGTATTAAAATACTTGATAAAAGCGATGCCTATAAATAGAGAAATTGTATTTAGAACTGCTTAATGAATTTGTAATACTGGACTTTTACCGTCATATTTATGACATCATTAAGTTGAATATACTTGTATTTTTAGTTTGTTACGTAATTACCATTGACAGTGACTTATAGATCCATGGGGCCGAGTGCTTTAATATATAATATCGCAAAACCTCCAAACAAACCAAACTTCCCTATAGGAAAGGACAATACGGTTCCACACAGTGGGACGACTGTTCGTCAATTACTGAAAAACCATAAACGTTAGCTGAGGTTCGAGATCTCTCGGAATTTAAACACCACCATATTTTCTCTTATTTAGGCTTATATTTCTTGTCAACGGGAGAAGCCTACTAGTTTAATATGTTGCAGCATCAGTAACCGAAATGACCACACTTCCGAGTTCTCGAGTTGATGGGTTTGATAGGGGTATGATGGATGTAACACACACTCCCCCATGAGTGACTGAATACTCCTTTATGTTAGAGACCGAGTACTGAATACTATTAGCTCCCGGACAAACATTCTATAGTATAAACTTATAATCGGGCAATACACTTCTAATTTGAATGATGAGCCTTTAAACATCTAGAAGAGCCGGTAACATGCTATATGAATGAAGGCCCGATTGTCAAAATATAGACCTTCTATTTATCATTTTATGATTTTTTTTGTACATATTTGGTTTTAAAAATACATTTTATGGAGTACATAATACTAATTAGTGTGTGTGCCGAGTAGTGGCGTCGCCAGGCTCGGTGCGTACTGAATACCGCCTAATAACGCCTGAATACTTGCGTACCAAAAGGGGTGGTTTCAGCCTCAGGGTATGCCGGCCCATTCATATCAAAGAGTAGATTATAATGGCTTTGATATTGAAGGGATCATTGTGTGAGTGATCGTCATACGGTTATTCAAAGCGTTCATTGAGTATGCCAACTATTCAAGTCGTTCATGATGTTTATGCCAAGTTATTCAGGGATACTCGATGGGTTATGTGGCAGCTAGTCAAGGGGCAGTTATGTCATAGGGTCTGATGGAGTTATGCCTAGTCTAGTCAAGGGCAGTTATTCAAGGGTCTGATTGTTGTGCCAGCTAGTCAAGGGCAGTTATTCAAGGGTCTGATGGTTAATGCCAGCTTAGTCAAGGGCATTTTATTCAAGGGTCTGATGGTTATGCCAGCTAGTCAAGAAGGCAGTTATTCAGAAGGATCTGATGGGTTATGCCAGCTAGTCAAGGGGCAGTTATTCAGGGGTCTGATGGTTATGCCAGCTAGTCAAGGGGCAGGTATTCAAGGGGTCTGATGGTTATGGACAGTTATTCAACGGTCTGATGGTTATGCAAGTCTGAGAGAGGTTATGTCGGTTCATTAAAAGGTCTGACGGTTATGCCAGTTAGTCAAAGGTCTGATGTATATGCCAGTTAGTCAAAAGGTCTGAGGGTTATGTCGGTCATTTAAAGGGTCTGACGGTTATGACAGTTAGTGCAAAAGTCTGATGTATATGCACAGTTAGTCAAAGGTCCTGATGGTCATGCCACTAATTCAAAGATACGATGGTTATGTTGGTCATTCAAAAGTCTGACGGTTAAGCCGGTTAATCAAGGGCCTGATGTTCTATGCCAGTTCAGTAAAGGGTCTGATGCTTGTGTTAGTTAGTCAAGCGGTTAGGTATTATGCAAATTAATTCAATGGGTTTGGTGATCATCCCCAGTTCGTCAACGGTTTTGGTGATTATGACCAGTTAGTCAAGGGTTTATAGTGAGTATAGACCAGTTTAGTCAAAGGTTTGGTGATTATTCCAGTTAGTCAAGGGTTTGTGTGGTGTATGCCAGTTAGTCAATGGTTTTGGTAATTATTCCAGTTAGTCAAGAGCGTTTTGTGATTATAGGCCAGCTTCTTGGAGGGTTTTGTGATTAAGCCAGTTAGTCAAGGGTTGTGTGAGTATGCCAGTTTAAGCAATGGTTTGGTGATTATGCCAGTTAGTCAAGGATGTTGTGATTATGCCAGTTAGTCAATGGTTGGTGATTACTTCCAGTCAGCTCAAGGGTTTTGTGATTATGCCAATTAGTCAAGGGTTTTGTGATTATGCCAGTTAGTCAATGTTTGGTGATTATTCCAGTTAGTCAAACGTTTTGTGATTATGCAGTTTATCAAGGTTTGGTGATTTATGCCATTTAGTCAAGGGTTTGGTGATTATGCCAGGTTTATCAAGGGTTTGGTGATTATGCCAGTTTATCAGGGTTTGGTGATTATGCTATTTAGTCCAAGGTTTGGTGATTATGGCAGTTATTCTAGAGCCTGCTGTTTATGGCAGTTAGTCAAGGGTGTGGTGATTATGCCAGATAGTAAAGGGTTCGGTGATTATGCCATTTAATCACGTCTATTCCAGTCGTAGTACGTTTCTTATGTGTATATCTCACTGAATAAAATACACCTTAAATGGCCTTTCAAAATGCTTTTGTCGCTATTTTAGAAGCTGCACACCAGGCACATAATACGTTAAGCGTGTATTGGCACGAGTTTACTCAAATGCAGTTATGCTTCAGATTTTTCCGCAGTTTAAAGTAGCTATCCCGTCAACAACAGCACAAATGTGTACATGTATTAAACGAGTTGGATGAACCGTATATCATGCGAAGCTGGGCAACTATAATAAGAGTTGTCGTCGCCGACGTTTTACACCTCGAGCAGGATTGTTGTTGTTGATTTAGAATGCATGAATATTTTTATTATGTATATACAACACAGTTCTCTCAGTGAGAGTCCAGTCGTACTGGAGGATTAGATGCTCAATCAGACCCTGTGATGAGACTGAGGGTTTGCGTCAAGTGATTGTGAGTTTGTTTGTCCGTGTGTCTGTATGAATACTTAAAAACATTGAAACATACAACATTCATCCTGTAACAAATGTTTTGCCCTTACTGAATATAAATAGTAAAACAAAGAACAGTTTGCTGAGATAATCATGAATTTGTGTTTCTTCTGAAAGTCTCTATTTACTTCCGGTTTAATGCTCATGATGTTTCATGGGTACATCTGATAAAGGAAGACAATGCGTGGTTATTATAAGATATATACATTAAATCAAATAATTTCAATATATCATAATTTCAATACATGTATATGCATGTTCATTTGCAGTATCAAGATATTTTACACATCACTCCGCCTCACAAAACCTGCCTCACAAATATGTGCCTCATAATATTTTGACATATACCAGCATTATTGATTAATGAACTAGAATGTGTACACGGACACACGGACGCCCCTACTGAAAAACAGTCCGTGGAAAACGTTAAATGTGAAGTAAAAAGGGCCGTAACTCCGGTAATACTAGGTATATTTTGACGCCCGAATCGATATGCACATACTGACCTAGGTAAGCATCCATGAAAGGTTTCGAAACAATCGGTCAGAAACTGTGGGAGGAGATAGACACACAAGCTATGTTAACGTAACATTTTACAAAAAAGGCCATAATTCCGTTTAATACCGTGACTAAGTCGATTTTGACGCCAAATCGATATGCACATCTTGACATCATAGGTAAGCATTCTGTAAAGTTTCCGAACAACAATCCGTTGAAAACTGCGGGAACGCGATAGGCAAACAATATTTTCGGACACGGACAGACGGACGGACGGACATGGCTGATGATATATGGCCTCCCTCACATTCGGTGGTGGGGGCATACAAATAAACTGTTGATATATTTTGCATTTACATTATATCTATACTGAAACCAAACAGCTATGGCACCAGTAGACAATACCTTAATGTATGAACGTATTATATGCCGACAGGTACCGTTGGAGACAGGTGATTTGAATGATTTTTTTTAAATTTACAGTCGTTATTGACAAGATATTTGTCTCGTTCAGAATGAAATTTGTTTTGATTTATTGATTGTTATTATTCAGATATTAAAGTATTGTCTACTGGTGCGTTAGCTGTTTGGTTCAGTATATTTAGCCTGTGCGAAACGAGTTGAGAGCGAAACGACCTTTTTATAAGTCTAGGCGAAGGCGGAAATCGCTTATTTTGGTTTACGTATCAAAAAATTATATTTGATCGTCTCTGCTAATCGATAATATATAAAATATTGAAATAAAAACAAAGAATTGAAGGAGAAATACATTGCTTTTATTTTGCGTGTTTTCGTATGGCGATAAAATAGGCTGACATTTCGTGGTTTTTTTAACACATATAAGGATATATTATGACGGTCGATTTTTTTGTGTTGGATGGTTGGAGGCAGACCACCCACATGTCCTGGGTAGAACCAGTACTGTACACCTCGCGCCATCCATAAGAATCGACACTTCCTCACTTACAAGTCGAGCTCCAAGTGGGACTCGAACCCGCAGCGGTGAGAGGCGAAGGTTTAAAACGCAACGTCGTTAACCATTCAGACACGGACATGCCGTTTTTTACAGAACATTTATAATAACACAAATACGGAATAGTTTGATGATAAGTTGTCAGTTTTGTCCTGTCAAAGGCAGTGCTCTGTAAATCAGCCCGTTGTTAAAGGGACACACGACAATTTTGTTATTTGTTATAATTCCCGGCGTTCAGTTCGCTTTTTATACATAACTTGCGTTATGTGCAAATCATTAATAAAATAGTTGAAATATTTCAAACACATATGAAAAGCTATGCTAAAATAATAAAGAAAAAACTGAAAGTCTTAAATTGTACGAGGTATTACCTTTAATTTAAATATATGAAACCGATTTAAAGTAATATAAGTAGGTGCTTATGTAACCCTGAATTGCGTGTGATCATCTAAGATAAACAAAAGGCATGCTGTATACCCTGTTGTTATCACCCTTGCCATTTGCCCCACTACCACTTCACTTGTCAATTCCGACCTGTGTAAAAATTAAAAAATTAAAATATTAAAAACAATGGTATTTGGAATGCAACATAATTAAAATCACATTCACCACGTTGTATATAATCGTCTTTGCGCAATCTATATCAGAAATGCTGTATTTATGGTGGAGGTCTGATTACGCAATATATTAGAAATGTTATATTTATGGTGGGAGGTGTGATTCATGATAGATCAGAATGTTATAGTTATGGCGGATATTATTTTAAATATATTCATTTTTTTAAATTTTTAATAGGCATCTTACAAATCAACCCTGTGTGTTACTTTCGGAATCTCTATAATCTGTAATTTCTTTTTTCCTACTCAGACATTACGTGGTCCGAGTATTAACTTTCATAACCCACCCAACCCCTTCTTCAAGAAGCGAAAAACTGGGTTGGCTGGGGTATGAAATAAAACTTTTATTTTCAGTATTAAAAAGTTGTGCCTATTGTAAATTTGAAACATTTAATAGGTTAATTTTTAAACAGGTTATCGCATCTGTTTTAGTGAAACATGTTTTTAAACAAGTTTCATTGTCGAAATATCCGTTATAAAATCCTGCTAATATCAAGTTTCCTATTGCTAAATGGAAATTAACCTTAATGGAACTAAGGCGGGAACCACGTAATGTTGTGAGTGCCATTGTTAATGTATACGCAGTTGCCACACGTGTTTCATGTACATGCTATAAACGAGACCCGCCACTGAAGACTTTAGTGCAATAACCAGAAAATATAATCTTTTTTTATCCCATTTTAACGCTCCTCATTGATAAGTTCCTCACTGTTACTATATAAAATAACTGTTTCACCTCGAAAATCCATGACAATATCTCAAGTGAAATATTCTACGACAGAAAATAATGTTATACAAAGGTCTTGCAACTAAATCTTCTTGGGTGAAGTGATTTACAAAGTTAATAAACTCAGAAAGCTCATCAAAAGCGGTTATGGCCATTTTACACACGCACATCATGTTTAGTGACTTCGCCACTATGCTTTCGTAACATTGCGTCTTCAACCTTTGGGTTGTCGTGGTCATTGAGTACTTGCTTTTTGGCGGTTATTGTTATATTATCTTTCATAACATAAACTTGACTTAAAACCGAATCTGCTGTTTGTTTCTCTCCTTGTTGCGTTTGTTGCTTCCAATGGATCCCCGTTTTTGGTATTTATTGATATTCAGACTAGCGTTTGTTTAATGTTGTCTGGCGGCTGTCACTACAAATCAGTAGTGAACTGGTCCTTTGGGATCATCAAGCCCAATCTGTGTTGCTTTACAGTAGAATATCGCTTAAAGTCGGTGTTTGGAGGCGTGAGAGGTGTTGCACTCTACATTACCTCTCATGAACAGACTCAATAAAACCGGATCTGCTACTCTTTTCTTTTTACTTGTTTGTGTTTGTTGCTTCCAATGGACTCCCCTTTTCCGGTAAGTCTTGAAATTCATACTAGCGTTTGGTTAGTGCTGTCCTGGCGGCTGTCACTACAAATCAAGTAGTGTTATTACTTACTGGTCCTGTGGATCATCAGGCACACTTTGTGTGGCTTTAAAGAATAATGCTTTTCGCTCTTGTTTGTGTTTGTTGCTTTCAAGGGCTCCCCAGTATTTATTTATATTCATATACAAATGATCTTCTTTGTGTTATAACCTTATATTGCCTATTAATATTGGCTAGTTTCGTTAGGGGATATAGTCCGACCGGGGGATTCTTTATTTACTCTGTCACCTTTAATTGGGTGGCACTATGGTATGAGTGAGGTTTGATGCACAGAACATGGTTTAAATCTTCAGCGGCCCTTTTTCTAAATTCTGTTCTCACGGTACCCATAGTGTCAATCATTATTGTTTGTGGGTGTCTCATAATTTGCTTCTGTACATCCTTGTAAGTTTGTTTTTTATTGCGTCTTTATGGTTGACTGTGTTCTAAATGTATTGTTCTTTAGAGCATATATATAACATAGCGTTAATGTGTGGTACCGTCTAAAAGTTAGCCTCGTTAACACAATATACGATAAAGTACTTATGGACTTTGCCGAAATGTTTCAGTTGTTAGAATATGAACGAATTGATTGAAATGAACCAAAATTTATCTAATGTTTGAAACCATAACAAAATAGAGAACCAGGCACAATTAACCTAAGTATGGCGCATTGTATGGACTAGCTTCCTTAGAGCAAGCCAATCAAGTCCTAGGAAAATAAAGGGCGAGCGACGCCATCATAAGCGTATCAAGCATCTCAACACAAACGGCGATTTATTTTGGGATCAAATCAGCTTCGCATCTGTCAATAAACGCTTGTTCAGTGCGAATACGTTCCATGAAAATGACACTGAAACTCCACAAGAAAAGAGTAAGTAATCCTAAAAAAGTAATCATACCAAGGGTGGGCGCGAAACTCTTGTATCTTGGTCCTGATTTATAGATAGTTACAACAGGTTTCGCGTTAATAACTCCATAATTATACTAACACCTTTTCTTCATAGTGACACTAGGAATTGAAACTCTGGCAACTTACTTTCCTTATGTCTTGTTTTCACACGCTCAATAATACGCTACCCCCTTTAAAGATATGGCCATACTTGAAGTTTGCTCAAATACTTTCTCGGCGTCCCGTTCATCTTCTTACATAAGTGGCATATTTGCCAATTCAATATTAAAACTTTTTTCAATATAGTTCATAGCAAATTGTATGAGTTTATTACTCATTATATTGCGCAAATTAATTATATGTTATTAGATTTATATTAGGATATATGCACGAGTTCTTTAGGAGTGAATATGTATGCGCCAAGAGAACGAGTGCATATATCCCAATAAAAAACCTAATAACCGTTTTTTTATTGCATACCCATTTTTATATTAGAAAGAATAGAATAGGTTGTAACATTTAATTTTCACCAAAAACATTTATTTGAAACAAACATATTGTTATTACATAATGGGAATTTTCACAATGAAATCAACATTGTTTACATCACGTGACATACTTTCTTCGAGATGAACGGAAACGAACGAGTATACACTACACACACCTAATATGACTTTTCTCTATCACGTCAATATGGGCGAATATTGACGTTTCATGTTACATTGAAAGTAAACGGAGGTTGTAAATGCGTATGCAATAATCTAAGTTAATATATGGAAGAGAAACGAAGAGAAACGCTTTTAAAAATCTAAAATTGCTATTATCTTGTATTTAATTATATGCAAGCAAGTTTAAAGTCACAAACTGATCATGGTTTTTTTATTATATTGACGCGTTACTATTAACTCTTGACTAATACTTCATGATTGCGGCGTATCCCTTAAATGGACACGCGGCAATCTTAAAGTATTTATCAAACATTGAAATTAGCCTCTTCATTATTTTTGAGCAGTATCATTTTGACTTTAAACCTGCTTGCATGTGAATTAAATAAAATTTCGAATTTCATTGTTTTCGTCTTACTCTATCATATGATTAATAATAAATTATTAAGGTGCACTATAATCACACAGTTACTAATATGAAAAAAAAAATTGCTCTTACGCTATTCTTTTAATTAATATTAATATTGAACTAAATGCAAGTTATGGAGAAAAACAAAGGGGGCGCCGTGAGTTTTTAAAAGAAAATTCGATTACCGTGTGTCCTCCTCCCTATACATATGTTTAAACTCCTCGATGACCGTATCTGTCAAACTATACTGAAAGGAAAAAGAAACGCAGGGTGCGTATTTCCGCTATATATTGCATATACTGCACACTTAATTCCATATATATTCCTAGGAAATCCCAAGATGTTTTGTAAAAAAAAGAGAAAGGACACATACTGTGATGATGTAGACGTTTTAATCACAGTACACCGTTGTAACAAGAAATTCATAAATGCTGAAGTTCCTCTTTGAAAAATTGAGCCAGTTCAGTACTGTATTTAATGTAAGTGATTGCAACATTTAAAGCCTAAGTTTGCTCACCTGATTGAGCCAAATGCGCATTCTGACGATAATGAAACTTTAAAGGGGTAACCAATTGGTGTGTTCAGTGCTGTTTAAACCTTCTTTCTAAAGGACAGGCCTAATGTCGCCCTGTACCAATTCGATTAGCAGTAGGCATATTAAACATACAATATTATAGCGGAAATACGCACCCTGCGTTTCTTTCTTTTTCCTTTCAGTATATATGCATATATGCTAGTGCTTTATATTCATATTCATAATATTTTATTTTATCGAGTATATTCTTCAATAGTGCCGGCGACCTTTTAAAAGCATAGTATGCTATAATATAATAGATATATTAGGATCGTTAGTCTCGCTTCTCACCTCGCTAAGGGTTCGAATCCCACTGGGTGCTTGACTTGTAGTGAGGAAGTGTCGATTCTTACGAAATTTGTGGGAGGTGTACAGTACTGGTTCTACCCAGGAATAGGGATCTACCTCCGCCACAAACAATTGACCGTCATAAATTACCTTACGTATGTTGAAAATGACGTAAAGAACCATACCAAACAAAATTCATTCATTCATTCATTCATTCATTCATTCATTCTCATTACTTCATTCATTCATTCATTCATTCATTCATTCATTCATTTATTTGACAAGTGCGTGCAGCTTGATATCAACCTTTGGAGATGCATGTCCGACTGTACGTAGTACCTAATACCGTTAAAGTTTCGCCCAGTCGGCCCCGGAATGTAGTCCAACAATCGAAGAGCAGTGATTTATGTAAAAATTACTCTTTTTTTTTTAACTCGACGATGAACTACAGGTATCTATTTACATGTCAGGTGACAACGAATATGGCTACGGTCGACCTAGCAACTGATTGACAAAGACACAGATTGACGCTGGTACAAGATAGCTGGACAGAGGTATATGGCAACAGGAAAATGGAAAACCAACGGCATGGACTACTGAGGGTCAGGTAAATAGATAATGACAAAAAGTAAAACAAAATGATATTAAACGCAAGGAAAGAGTAATGATACATTTGTCGAATGGGCAGCATTCGTTGATGTCGCCTGTGAAGTAGCATACATTAGCGCAGGAGATATATCTGAACCCTATTATTTACGTATTACATACGTCTTAAGGGTACATAAGCATGGGTATTATGCTATAACATTACACTATATGCCGTCATCACTGAGAGGTTAGCCGAAAGGAGATACCATATATACTGCATGGTATTTCCCATAATTGCATGGCCAAATTGTAGATATTAAACGAAATCTTGGATAAGTTTGAAACATCAAAATGCTAATCACCGTCGCCATTACAGTGTACACAGTATTATTTTGCACTTCGCAGTGTTGTAAATTTACTTAATATTTTATATAGACACTGAAAAATGTAACAATGATTCAAACGGAAGTCTATTAGAACTGTATATCTGTTTTTCTAATTGAGACTATTAAACGCGTCGATATACTGTCTCAATATTCATAAATACAGACTATGTAATGCTATAATAATTCGTATTTGATCGACTTTCTTTCTTTTCTTCAGGTTATTGACAAAACACCCATCAAATAAAATCGTTTCTTCAAAACCATTTGACCACATGGAAGCGGATGAGTTAAAGAAATCACCAAAACTGCGTGCTCAACGTTATAAACATTTGGGCATGGACTGGCGTCATTTATAGACAACCATCGACTGATATAGAAACACTATCATCTCTTGTGCAAAGTTTGTTACAAATCACGTAAGAAGACGAATAGATACATTAGAAAATATATCAGGTTTGTAAAATTGAAAAATAACTACACGTTTCATACACTGTTTTTTTTTTACTAGTATATTTTTACAATTTCTCACCCCAAAAGTTATAAAGAAATATAGAGTCCAATCCTATTTTCTATAACTGTATTTCTGTTTAACCTCTACTTGCTACGAAACTATTATGGCGAATTAATATTTTCAACATATTAGTAAATTTAATCGTATTGTCTCTCTCACATGATTACTTGATCTCCTGTATCTAGAAAAAATACGAACAAAGATAACCCTCCCTATTATATCAGGTCCCTTCCAAATAAGGGGTTAGAATGATCGTAAATATCTGCATGCTAACTCATCAATCTTAAAGCAACTACAAAGAATGCTAACACATAAATCATATACCAGTTCCATAGAACATCTCCCAAATAAGGATGGCTAACCCCTAAATTATGATCATTAACGTGTGTGTGTGTGTAGTTCTAAGGTTTATAGTCCGTCCGCCAACGAACTACGCTCAAGGTCTATGATCATTAACATCAGTAACCAGGCTTAAATACTGGTACCTCTACACAATTACAACACTATATTATTATGAAACTTGTTTTTACATGTCTTGATTTGTCTCTAAAACAAAGGATTCCCCCTTTTCTATTATTTTGATAAGCGCTCTTTGTGTTTTGGTATTGTCCTTTTTCCAATTGTATACTTAATGTACTCTTTGTAGTAATTCTTTTGGAAAGAAGCCTCTTAATAGTCGGACGTTTTAATCCATTGTTTGATAGTTTCTGTTTGATGCTTTTAATACATTTAATCTCGCAATCTTAATTTGAAATATTTGAAGATTTGATATTATACCCAAGTAATGATGTTATTAGTCGCCTTGTCGCGGATCTACTGTGCCATTGGTCGTTTGAGGTGCCTATGATTTTTAAAGGACCATTTTTCTTTTGTTTTGTAGGAAGCCTTTACAGCTTTTCTGGACTTTATGCAAGAGCTATATGACCTGGACTAAAGAAACGAAGGATGCATGGCAGAAGACCGTAGCAATTCTGGAATGTATTATAGATGAAAATTTAACAACACTAAGAGGGGGATAATGAAGTATTTCAACTTGATAAAAGCGTCAGAAAAGAACATATTTGATACTGAAGATGTAAATTAGAGGCACGAGATGGCTTCTGTGAACAAACGTGTTCCGCTTTTCTTCTCAGGTGAAATTGAAACACTGGTGAAAACTAGAAGTTATGTATTGGAATATCCGAATACTTTGGATTACTCTGTTATTAAATAATTATAAGTAAAAGATATAAGTAAAAGTAACATACAGTAGTTCAATGTTTTGTAAAATATCTCCAACCACACCCACCCCGCACCCCCCCCCGCACCCCCCCCCCTCCGCACCCCCCCCCGCCCCCCCCCCCCCTCCCCCCCACAAATTGCCCGAACCACGTACGTCGGATTGCAAGTTACTCAGCCGGGGAGTCACTCAAAGTATAAATGTGTGACGGGTTAACTTCGTATTTTCCGTGAGATTGGTTGTATAATACATTAAGCATAAGTATTAACTTGATTCCTTGAACATGTACGTGCATACCGTACAAACTGTGCTGTGGGACGTAGATAGCGTTAAATATTACCTCGATTTAACGGATACACGCACTCAGATACGTATCGTTTCTAATGCAAGTTGGGATAATCACTGAGTTGGGATAATTGCATTTGCAAGCAAATCATCTGACCCGTAGAATATTTGCAGATACGCATCAAGGTATATCAGCATTGATTAGTCCGCAGTATATGAGTCAGTTGATCATCATCTTGTTGCTTTCGAATCTGGATAACAAAGTGTGTGTGAATCGTGGTAAGTGCAGTGTTGATCGTCACTTTCCTCATAACTTACTTACGTTTGTCATCCATCAACGCAACAGGTAGTAATGGATTTAATTTGATGACGGGTTTTACAACACGCACACTTAAGCTCGTCCCAAATTTAATTTTTTTGCATGAAGGATATATTCAACGACAATATGGTAATGTTTTAAATGTAATTACATTTAAATGGCTAGCAAGCTCACTGGGTCTTAACTAATAATAATGTCTTTTTTAGTTTAAGTGTTTGTCTTACAAACTCGTAGAGTCTTCAGAGAAAACATAAACTAAACGATAGAGGACTTCATAAAAGTTTGTTGTTTTTCCTTCTTCGCGTTCATTTTATGAACATACGCGAATGATAAAAATACATATTTTCTAAGTAGGAGGTTTGTCAGAGAACGAATATTCACGGGCTAAACTATTTTATAATCGTTTTTTGAAATGTTTCGAAAATAAATAATTTCGTATAACATCTCAACAAAAACATCTGATGAAACAACGTGTGTCGTCAACATTTCGTGGTGCGTGTGCGTGTGCGTGTTTGTGTGCATGGTGTGCGCGTGTGCGTTGTGCGTGTGCGTGTGTGTGTGTTTCAAATTAGAGGTGCTATCAACGCATTCAGAAAGATGATAAACTAAATCACAAGAAGGAGCACTATTAGAGATTTTCGGAAATTCGACATCTTTTGTGTGTAACTTTACATGGTAAATGACCATTTAGAAACACATTTTGTATCCCTTTTGTGTGTAACTCTACATGGTAAATGACCATTTAGAACACATTTTGTATCCTGTCAAACATTATAAAAGTCGAACAGGAACTTTAGCAGTTACAGCGACCACAGTCTATAAAAAAAAACGTCATCAAAACAAGCAATAATTACAAGGAAAAAACGGAAGTAAACTATGCGACACCACAAACACCACAAACACCACAAACATAAAAGGGTTGACAATAGGGGTTCGTTCTTGAGCAGGAATGCCTCTTCACGTTTAATTGAAATATGGTAGAGTGGTTCTTATAGTTTGCTTAGCATGTGTTGGTTAACATCTAGGTAATACCTAACCTCGTACATCCAACCTATTAACCTATTCTACTTTCCCAAATTAACTGGTTGGTATTATTTAAACAGTTCTACGATATACGATACGAGACACCAGTTTCTATTAAGTGTCTCGTTCTTCTTATTTTGTATACTAAAGGAAAAAAGAAACGCAACTCGAGAATTCCCGCTGTATATTGTATTTATAAAATGCTGCTGTAGCGAATGGTACGTAGCTAAATAAGGGAAAAAAAATACTTAAACAACTCATAGCACACAAAAAAGTTATCCTTCTCAAAGATTTCATTATAATTTCAAGCAGGTGAGCAAAACGTATGATGTGACATTTTGCAATATATTTAAATTGAATATATAGTAGTGAAATGGAGGAACTTCAACATTTATGAATTTTTTCGTGTTATAAAGTGTACAGTGATTAAAAAGTCGACGGCAGCACAATTTGATATTTCTCTAACTAGCAGCAATCACATTTTTACAAAACACTTCTCTGGAATATTATGTTGAATTAAGTGTGCAGAATATAATTTATATAGCGGAATTCCCGAGTTGCGTTTGTGTTCCTTTAGTTATAGGAAAAGTATGTATGTGATATTGTACTTACATTGACATTTTGAAAACAAAATCGGAGTATGGATAACGATATCTCCCAGTCTAGTTTTAAAGGGACTATAGTCTTTAATCAACAGTGAGCCAGAACTATAATAGCCCTTTGCGTCCCACTGTAAATCCAGACCACTTTGTCACATAAATGGAATGGTCTTAATTTAAAAGAAAGAACAGTCCAGTTATATATATGTAGCGGGTTAAGGGTTAAATATACAGCTAAGCATCGGTCTTCTAATTGTTTTTGTTATTAGGATAATCTTTTTCCGATAATTACAGATATTCACTAATTGCTAGTAATCTAACGGCACATGATCCTATAACCGATTTTATTCTAGGTGAGCAAGTGTTCTACCTCAGCCAATGCTGATTTGTGAGATAGAAGCTTACTGCTTGACGCTGATCATATGGAGATTGCCCTGGAGTTGTGTGTAATGCAAACGCGAACAATTAATGCAGATATCCTGCAAATACTGAGTGCGTTTCATAACAAAGAACCAACTCCAGCCATTGCAGATGAGCTAAGGCTTCGCCAAAATGTTATCTTGAGCTTCAGAGTTTTATGTTTTGAAAATAGATAGGAGTATTTTTACCTTCTAATTTGCAGAGTGTTGCATACGGCGATACACATTTTTTTAAGTAAAAAAGTACAAACTAGCTAAATTATTTTGATTGCTGATTGTATAATTATCATAATAAGTATTAACGGACCGTAGTGTCTGTCAAATTAACAAAATAGTCAATCTACAATAATTTCTTTGTTTAAGAATGCACAATTAATTGGATTCATTTTAGATGAGATGTAACTAAATGCTAAGTTT
This sequence comes from Cyrtodaria siliqua, assembly GCA_037043455.1. Lineage (NCBI taxonomy): Eukaryota > Metazoa > Mollusca > Bivalvia > Adapedonta > Hiatellidae > Cyrtodaria > Cyrtodaria siliqua. Next base: position 148,268 of record JAWPHD010005423.1, on the reverse strand, counting down.
AGTGATGATTTGCAGAGCTTCATCGAGGAACACTAATATGCTTCAAATGTTCAAAAACATATTTAATTGATAGAAATGATAACGATGAACTAGTGTTTCTAAGTATGTTTTTTTATTAACAATTCTACAAGCTTGAATACATTGTTTGAAAGCTGTATATTATTTGGGCTTAAGCTTAATTCACAGTTAGGATCGAGTTGCGAACGACTAATGTTTTTCTTAAATATACTCATTTGCAAAAGGAAGTGGAACACTGAGTTTTGTTTAGATTTAATTTTATAAAAAAAAATTTAGAATTAAGATTAACACAATTCCAAAATAAATATGCCAAGATTTTATCATTCCATTGCCAATATCATGTTGTTATTTGGTTTTTCTTAATAGGTCGAATCATTAAGGGACAGTCGCTTGATAAAGAGGATAGGGTGTAAAGTAAATATTTTCAAAGAGTCCAAGTTTCTATTGCAACAGATTATATATAGCAATATTACATAAAGAATTTTTATCATGGTTCTGCAGTAATTCTTACATTTAAACATGATAGGTCGAATATAGTAGTAGTTACTTTAAAACTTCGTTTCGTAATTCTGTATAGTATACTGGACAAATAAGCATGAAAGTGCATATTTGTCTTCAATATCTAATATATTGACATATACGACAGTATCTTTTCATTTCTAGGAATTCTGTCTCTACTGTATCGTCCTGTTTGTATTCTAAGTGAATGTGCCGAAATTTTTATTGTAGTAATAAATGGTCTAAAACTAATAATTTAAGTTGAACATTATTATATATTTTCTTTAACCTTTGTTGAAAATTAAATAAAATAATCTAATAGGTCAAGGTCATTGATATTCAATCTACATCTGGAATGAAAATATATGTAAACACCTGTAAAATTGAAAGCGGTATGACTTCTGGTGTGAGAAATTGGGGTAAAGGAAAACTTGAACATAACATGTTCGTACATATGAACGGACTGTCGGACGCTTGGAGAGACGGATGGACTTCGAGGGCGTGGCACAACTACATAAATGAGAATAGTTATATCGTTATTGCTAAATAACACACAAATACAATGAAAAATAAATACGCGAAGAAACATTTTAACTGATCAAATATAAGAGAAAACATGAAAAACACGAATTATGTTGTCGACACGCTAGTTTAAAATAGGTAAAAACACTTAAAAACATGTACATCTTCTACAATTGCGTCTGATACATAAGAAAGTTATGAAGTTACATACTGAAAAAAAGTTAAAAACTGAATTATGCTAGTGTGTTAAATTATAGTAATACTAATATAATAGGCTCATACTCGGAGTGCAGTTGGTTACCTGACCATTTTCACGTGTTTACGTTTACTTTTTGTCCGTATCTTTGGTATCAAAGAGGTTGATTCCAGTTAGGATTAGGAGACTCTACCTTTATCTACGCGATTAAATACTCACCATTACTGCAGTTTTATGTAAACGTCGCTAATTTATGAGTATTCTGCGAAGAAACAAGTGTTGTAATATTTTCTGAGAACTTAGTATTTATGATCAAAATAAAATCTTGAATAAAAACCTGCTCTGCAGTTTAGCCCATTCATATTCCCAGGCGATTTACGTTTTTTTACCATTGGCTCGGACATGCGCAATGCGTTTTTTTGACCATTTGCTCGGACATGCGCAATGCGCTTCATTTGAACAAAAAAGATCTTCGGAATAATTTCGGTAGTAATGGATCGGAACATGTTCGTAATTGGCTTCACTAAAACAATTACGAATACAACTGCATACATCCGACCGTTTTATAACAATAACGGGTAGTACAGTTGCCTTTTATCTTTTGTTTTTATGTTCGTCTCTATGCCTGAGTAAGGTTTGTACCATTTGGTACCATATATATATACAGACGGAGCCTCTTTAAACGTTTTAAAACATATCAAGCAGCAAAATCTTAAAACTGCATTTTTTTAAATGTTTATTTGTATATTTAGTTAAGGAATCTTATCGCACGTCATCTTGTTTGGAAACCAGTTTTGGAATCTCTTATCCTACGCCATCTTGTTTTGAAACTAGAAATTGCGATAACTTATTTGAGGCAATAACAGAACTACACAATCCATACTAATAACTTTGACCGTGTATCTGGGTGTATTAATACATGTGAAATCAATCCATTTAATCTATGACATGTTTATGGTAATGCATACTATTAAGTCTACTGTAATCTATATAAAATAAACAGGCAAATATGTACTGGTAGTATGTAAACTAGACAGCCAATTTGTAATAGTAAGCACATAACTTCTAATTAATAGTGTCAATAGCGCCCTCTGGGAAGATTATCTGATTCTTATCACTCCCATTAACGGATAGCGTAAAATAATGTAGAACATTGAGGGCCGGTCATAAAGTTCGAAAGAATCTCGGAAAGTTAAAATATAACTGTATTTGTATTTTTGATTTATTAAAAACGCATATATACTTTATTTTCGGCATTTTTAGAATTAGATTTCATATACCATTTTTTTTTTTTTTTTATCTTATTACATAAAAAAGTGTTGATTGTATTTTCTGTTCCTCAAAGGAGATAAGATATTGAAAATAATACATTGTGCGTTTTTAAAGTCCAGTATTTTATAGCTACAGTTAAACACATTTCAGTATCTGTTTCTTTATTAATATCTGTTTCTGAATGTCACCAATAACAGTGTGTTCATGAGTGTTTTTCATTCATATAACCAGGTATAAGTACATGTAAACCTCCGAGGTGTAGTCGAATGTAGTCCCTATAATAAAAAGTAATCCCTCCTTTTTCGATGGAAATGGGAATTATAAGTAGGAGAAAACTGCCCATTTATATTCGATTTTGTGGTTATATGTATAAGAAGCGTATTAATAGGTTTTACTGGATCACTGATGAACATTTTCGAAATTTCGACTCTATGCTTACACTTTGTGAGCAATGAAAACAGTCGATCAATAAAAACAGCTGTACCCTTGACCTGTTTAGTAAACAAACAAGAACTTTCTTACATGTCTTGTGACCCCACGTTTTCTGGTGATTTTTCAAGTGGAAAAATAGTTTTCTGTATGAACATTACACTGCTGCATTATCCATACTTGAGTTGAATTTGCAGACACTTTAACATTGGTGTCTATGGGGAAAATAATTGGTGCTTTCATACCTTCACGAGATGGTATAATTTACGTAGACATTGGCGAATGTAAGTGATGATGTTACAATATATTGAGATAGACCTAATGTGATTACGTTTGTTAACATGACAAGTTCTGTTAAACTTAACACACTTAACATTTTAGGAATGTTTATATAGCATGCTTTCGAGAAAAGTATATAATTTTATTTATTGCACCTCGCACAAAATCCTAGGAATTTCATTGGATTAGAGCGGTCACATGGTGACCCTCTATTATTCTATAGTGGGTCAGTATCTATGTCATAGAGGGTCACTAAAACAATATGAACTACAATTTTGATTCAAAGATTAAATCATTTGCAAATAGTTCTTTAAATTGTTAGTAACAAACATAATAAGTAAATTTGATAATGTTTTTAAACTGTACCGGTCGTGACGTCAACGTCATGACGTCAAATTGCGCGAACGTCTCAATGACGTTGACGCTCCATTATAATGGTTCAATATCGGCGTTTGCCTTAAAAAGGTGCTCGATGCAATAAATCAGTTATTGGGTTTGTTACTGACCCCCTACAGAAATATGTGGGGTCAGTCAGATTTATAGGGGGACTCGGCGAATGCCGACATATTTCTGTAGGGGGTCAGTAACTAACCCAATAACTAATAATAGTATACCTTTTCATCAAAATGTATAAATGTAATAATACCATTACATTACAATCGTATTTGTTTCATGTTTATATAGTTTAATTTTACAAAGCACATGCATAACATTATATGTTCCTTTTTCATATTTTGCATTTTCAATGTAAATGTTTTTGGAAGAAACAATATAAAGAAAATACTATATAATTAATTATAACATATAACTTTAATTTGCTGAAATCTTTGTATTTTGTTATTCATAATAAGTATTGTAAATGTAAGATGCTATACAGAAATGAGGTTGGCATTGCTTTTCTTGAGTTGAAACGTTGCGAATATACGTAATATTACGTGGTCCGAGTATTAACTTTCATACCCCATCCAACCCCTTCTCCAAGAAGCGAAAACGGGGTTGGATGGTGTGTGAACCTTAATTTCGCTTAAAAGTTTCCATATTGTAAAATTAAAACATTTAGTAGGTAATTTTAAACAGGTTATCGCATTTTTCAGTAAAACGTGTTTTATTGTTTTATTGTCGAAATATCCATTATAAAATCCTGCTAATACAAGCTTTCCCATGGCTTAATGGAATTGGACCACGTAATGATATAACAAGTCCAACAGTGGGAGTTCATCACTAAATTACAGCCTTTATAGTAACATTTTCATTTTCGCTACTAAAATAGTTGTTTTATTTTAATCGTACTTCGTCTTGTCCAGTAGTGCATGCTCTAGTATGTGGAGACATGAATAACTGCTGTCTTGTATTAGATATTTGTAAGAAAAGTTCATTGCGAATTTTAAATAGTCGTTTAGCTGAAGATAAGGGTATTAGTTTTTTCACTTTTGTTGGGAGCAGCGGCCGTTCTGTTGTTGATTATGTATTGTCGTCACAGGATCTGTTATCGTTTGTAGATGCATACAAAGTCGGTGAACTGAATTTATTATCTAATCACTGTCTTACTTCGTTTGTATTTTCGAATAAAACATTTGAAGCAAGTATTTACTCCCAGGAGTACTAACATGTTAAATACAGATTATTTAACTGTTGGGATCGATTATAGGGAAATCCTTCAAGAGATGGTAGACGTGTGGCTCTTTTCACGAACGAGCGTAAGGGAGTGAGTGAAAAAAACAACACACGTCTACCATCGAGTGAAGGATTTCCATATAATCGACCACAACAGTTAAATAATCTATTTATTACATTTTCAATCAGGTTATGTATGATTTTAACCAGAATTATTCCCTTTATTAAGCGTTATCGGTGGATGACGTCGACGTCACCAACACAATATTGACGTCATAACTCAACGTCGCAGTTAGTTATTTTTGTGTTCGGAGTTAGTTATTAATATTTAGCGATTATGAATATTCTTTCACTGAGAAATCCCAGTCTTTCATCCATAGAAATGTAATAAATATACATATTTGGAATTCTAATAATAAAAAATATGAATTATAATACTAAAAATGATTTTATTTAAAATCATCTTAAAAACACAAATGTTGGAGAAACCTTAATCGTTTTAGATAATAAGAGCAATGCGTGAGTAATGTTGATATTGACGCATGTATACATGATTTTACTGTTCTTATTGAAGAGGTCTCTTCACCATATTTAAACGAAAGCTACATTCTGAAAACGATGTTACAACCAATATATGTATAATACAACAGAAAATCCTTGGTATAATCACGTGTGTTACGAAAGGAAATTTGATTTCTTACACATATTAGATAAATATAGGATAGATTATAAGAATATGTCATGGGTATCCGGTAAAGATCTGGAATTCCAACACGAGGTATAATTGCTTTAATTTAAAACAGTTGTACCGAGGGTATCTGGATACCTATGATTGATTCTTTTTCTTGCATATCATTTACATTCTGCGCATTGAAGTCGCTAACTACTAACGTTTTGCATGTTTCTTTACACAATGACGACACGCAACTGTCATTGTTAATATCTGCGCACGACTTTTATCCCCGAGTAAAATGTGGATAACCTTATCCGGTATGCAAGAAAAAACTGACACAAACAGAATAAACACGGTAAAGGCTTGATCGGTTTACAAGACGAGTGTAAGAAAATACAGGTTATTATATGATAGAGATAAAACTTCGTCGTATATGAAAGATGATAAGTATTATTGGCGTATGTTGAAAGAGCCAAAACCAGCCAATATACCTTTAGCGCTTGTTGAACAATATGTAAAGCTATTAATGATCCAGATGATGTAGTTTTGGTTCCTGACGAAGATATCTTATATTTTAATGAGCGACATGAGCAGAACGAATTTAGTATTATGTTTGACGAATTAAATGTTACATTGACAACGGTAGAAGTTATTAAGTCAATCAAGCAACTAAACACAAATCGATTTAGTGGAGCACTAGTGGTAGAGCGTTGGACCCTTGATCCAAAAGTCGTGGGTTCGATTCCCGTCATTGCCATATGCGTTGTGTCCCTGAGCAAGACACTTTATCTGCATTGCTTAGTACTGGTTCTACCCAGGAAGACATCGAGAGTGATTCAAAATAAGTTCATAGAGCTTCGTTACAATCGATGTAAAATATATAAGTTTAAACTAAACACAAATCGAATAGCTGGACCGGATATGCTGATAAATCAATATTTTATACATTTAAAAGGTATTTTAAACCAACTTCCAGTAAATTGTTCAATTAGATGTTTAGGTTATTTTCCAGAAGTTTGGTCAGAAGGATACGTCGTTACATAAAAAAGAAAATATAAAGAATGTTGAGAACTATAAGGTATAACTCTACTTAGCTGTTCAGGGAAAACGATTACGCTTGCAATCAGTACTGTTATTCATTCGATCTTTGGAGATCACTGAGCCCGATACTTATTTTTAGTTATCGGTGGTACATTTTCAATTGCTTTTGTTTTCTTACTTAATTTTTGATTCGGTGGTTCCACTACTCCGGCCTATAAAAGGCTCTGGGTATTGTTTAACCACTTATAGGATATGCTGTCTGCTTTTTAATTTAGTCTTTTGGCTGTTACTTGTGATACACAGGCTTCATAACCGCTGCTCCCAACTAAATTCCATTATTTTTATTTCGCTCTTCGGGGGATTTAATTTTATTAGATACTGGGACCATACGCCGTACGACATGGGGAAGCGTATAACTCCATGTCCACCGCCGTATGCATGCCATCTTTGGGATGGTTAAAATTGTGTACTGTTGATTTTATTAATATTGAGTTCTGCTCAACCCGGGGCTAGAGGGCGTGAGCGGTAGCCAGCACATTTCACTACCGCTCATGAACAGTCTCAATCAAACCGAGACTGCAATATTTCGTATGTGTTGTGCTCGGCCGTTTCCGAAGGTCCATTATCATACTTTTTTTCTAAATAATAGATTAAAGGAATGGGCTGGGAAAATACAGTCAATAATTAAAGCACTTATTGGTTTCAGATCAAATAGGGGTACTGTTGATATTAATTTTGAAATTCTGAATCAAGGAATGAAATTGTATTGTGTATTTGTTGATTTTTCAAAAGGATTTGATAATGTCGTGGGAGATACCTTATAGTATAAGTTAATGCAATGTGGATTTCGAGGCAATATAATTAAATCAAATGTATACATGTGTTCAACCTAAAATCAAACATTGCAATAAATGTATGTGACACATTTTGTTTTGTGTTAGGTGAAATGCAAGGTGAATGTGTGTCACCTTTGCTTTTCTCCATGTATCTGAATGATATAGAAAATGTATACATGGTTCAAAATGAAAGACTAGTTGCGGCCACATGGTTCTTATAGAGGATCATTATTGAATTTATTAAACGAGTTGGCAAAATGATATAATGCGAGTCTCTTGCCGAGCATTATATCATTTTTGCTAACGCTTTTAATAAATTCAATAATGAATGAGAACGAATGTTAGATTCTATTTATCACATAACTCAGATATCAAATTTTATTGCATTTTGCCATGCGAAACCGACATAAACCGTGGGAATTGGATCATAGTCATTATCGATTGTTTTGACAGCGCGTACTAGGCTTATTTACATACTTATATAACTAATGGTATATCGAAAATATAGAATGGCGTTATTCCACTCCCATACCGTAAGTTATTGTGATAAATAAGGTTATACAATGTCTAAAAATCTAAAAAGGGCCATAACTCCGGCAGAAATGATCGAATCACATTGACTATAACATATGTTCACCTTCTCATGATGACAAACGTTCCTACAAAAAATATTTGAATCCCTTTACAACTGAACGACAAGTTGGGAACACAAGAACACAAGAATATTATCAGGCCCTGGCTAAAATGTCTAAGTCTAAAACGGAACATAACTGCGATAGAAATGGTCGAATCACAATGACTATGAAATATGTTCACATTCTCTTGATGGCAAACAATCCTAACTACTTTTTGAATCACTTTACAACTGAAGGACAAGAATATTATCAGGCGCCGGCTACACTTTCTCAGTCCAAAACGGAACATAACTACGATGAAAAATATCGAATCAAAATGGCGATTAAAGATGATCATCTTCACGAGATGGCAAACACTCCTGCCAAATACGAATTTAATTCCGTTTAAAACTGAATGAATAGTTGCGGTCTGAAGATTTTCTGACGGACCGAGGGACAAATGTCCCACCGCTTTGTCCCACCGCTTTTCTTCGAAACGGTGGGGGATAATTAAAATAAAAGTAAATTTAAGAGTAATACATATGAACACTTATAACAAACTGATATTGACTGAATATTTGTACCACTAGACCCAGTCTGTTGGCAGTTATGCTGTACTAAAGGTTCAATAATGGCAGACGATGACAATTAGCTTTGCTTAAGTCTGAAAGACATTCCACCAATACTTCTGAAAAACTCAACCCACTAATTATAACATGTAATACACATATAGCCATAGCCAGCTTACTTTGCATGAAAACAAACAGTAAACTAAATTCGGAAAAAGGATGACGCCCGACCATATACCTTGTTGTAGTAAATCTGTATGACCATAATGCTATCGATTTGTAATAAATGCGAATTATTATCAATGAATAAAGTATGTATTTTATTGCATACACATATATAGACATGTTTACGAGCTTTTACGTATGAATACATCCTAACACAAGATTACTTTATAGGTATGAAACCACTAATTATTTTCTCCATAGACACCAATGTTAAAGTGTTACATATTAATGATTTGCTGCAAATTCAACTAAAGTATGGATAATGCAGCAGTGTAATGTTCATATAGAAAACTACTTTTCCACTTGAAAAATCACCAGAAAAGGTGGGGACACAAGACATGTAAGAAAGTTCTTGTTTGTTTACTAAACAGGTCAACGGTACAGCTGTTTTCACTGATTGACTATTTTCACTGCTCACAAAGTGTAAGCATAGAGTCGAAATTTCGAAAATATTCATCAGTGATCCAGTAAAACCTATTAATACGCTTCTTATACATACAACCACAAAATCGAATATAAATGGGCAGTTTTCCCCTACTCATAATGCCCATTTCCATCAAAAAAGGAGGGATTACTTTTTATTATAGGAACTACATTCGACTACACCTCGGAGGTTTGCATGTAATTAGTGGTGGTAAACCTACAATGAACATGTATACATCTTCCTCTATTGAGCGCCTCATGGTCGCTGCGTTTGAAACCTCCTTGTTCTCAATGCTGCGGTTTCGAATCCTGCTGGGAACAACTCGACTTGCAAGTGAGAAAGTTTCGATTCTTGAAGGATCGCGGGAGGTATGCAGTACTTGTTCTACCCAGGAATAAGTTGGTGGTCTGCCTCCACCACCACCACTAACTATCGACCGTCATACATAGCCTAAAATATGCTGGAAAATGACGTTAAGCCCCAAACAAACACATATTTCTCTATTGTGGCTTCAATTTACACTGTTCTTTAGCGTTAAGAATCATGAAATTACTGTTAGGTAATGCACTTTCCTTGAAATTTCTGTTAGGTAATGCACCCTTGAAATTACTGTTAAGTAATGCACTTTTCTTGAAATTACTGGTAGGTAATGCACTTTCCTTGAAATTATTTTTAGGTAATGCACTTTTCTTAAACTTACTGTTAGATAATGTACTTTCCTCGAAATTACTGTTAGGTAATCCATTTTCCTTGAAATTATTGTTAGGTAAGGCACTTTCCTTGAAATTACTGTTATTTAATGCACTTTCCTTGAAATTACTGGTAGGTAATCCACTTTCCTTGAAATTACTGTTAGATAATGCACTTCCCTCGAAATTACTGTAAGGGAATCCATTTTCCTTGAAGTTATTGTTAAGTAAGGCACCTTCCTTGATAAAACAGATAAGATTACAGTGGTGAAATGTACTTAAAGCCTAAGTAAAAGTAAATTCGTATTAGTAATGCATGTAATGAGACATAGAACTCTGTTAAGATTCCGTCGTATGATGCCCAAATTACGGTTACATTTTTACAAAATATTAATAATAATAAACACTGGTTCGAAACGATGTTACATGATGATTGGTTCCTATCAGATTCCTATGACTGTTGTTGCTATTTATAGGATTTTGTACTTTCACTGTCACTGACACATTGTTTTGAAAAACATATCAACATTATACACACGGTTTTCTGTCATCTAAGTTTAGGTCAGTGAGTGCATGAATTATTGTCCAATTAGTTTCTTTTGTAGGGGCTGGCGTGGCGCAGTCGGTAGCGCGGCGGATTTGTAACCGGGGGCCCCGGGTTCAATCCTCCGTGGTGCCACTGAGTTCCGTCGGTGTGTTCTTGGGCAAGACACTTTACCTTAGCCTCGTCCGTCGGATGGGGACGTAAACCGGGCGGTCCCGTGTATCGGTCTATCTTCCGAGCACGTTAAAGAACCATAGGAATCTATTCGATAATAAGAGTAGGGCAGGTTCCCGGATTCCTATGTATCCTTCCCCTCTCTGTGGGGCGGCTCTAAATAACCTATACTGTGTTGATGAGCCGTTAAACAACATTCAATTGTTATTTTCTAATCATGCACTTGTTAGACTGTCTATAAAGCAGAATTAATTGGTCAAAACAAGGAAAATTGTCTTTTACTGTATTTTTTATATGTTTTAGCACAATTTACCTTATTCTGAGAAGCATGAACAGTGATGTTACACTGTTAATTATATTTTCAAGCGGTAACAAATGTTTCAGAAGAGATTTATTATTTGAATAAATTGCCAAAATGGTAAAACATCATTGCATTGAATAATCTGGATGCATATCAGATTCTGCAGGCATACAAGTTTTATGTTACAGATTCTTCTGTACAATATTCTAGATTCTAACGTACGTTGTTATGGATTCTCTCTTTCAGCCGTATCGAATATCACCATTTTCACAAGTCTGTCTAGTGTTATTTGATGACAGACTCTTGCATATCTCATTTCCTTTATACATTCTGTTGTAATAGACATTGTATGGAGTATTTGATTCTTCAGATACGTTTGGCTTTCGTGTGATAAATCAGAAAAACTTTCAACAACTCGTTCAATCCATTTGTTGATCTCAATCTGTTTTGTATAGTTTGGATCTCTACTTCTAACCTTTTCTCCTTCTGGGCAAGTGTTGGTTGCGCTTCGTGTCCAAAGAGGTTGACCTCGCCTGCAGTCTTTCCGAATCCTGCTGTAATTTGTTTGCCATCAAGACATATATGGTAAGCTTTCTGGTTTACCGACAATTGTAACACTATGCTATCTGGCACTATTAAATAGAATAGCTATCATGCATGATTAACTCGCATGATATGGTGTGCCATTATTAAAGCTTAATATATAAATAGATGTTTACATCATAGGTTAAGCCTGTGATTCGTGGTTATCAGAATGAGGCTGCCTGACAGAATGCGGCTGCATGAAGAGAGCCGTGGGCAGTCTTGGTCGAGCTATGGTCTAGAGTAGACGTATAATTTGTACCTTAGTAATTAAAAATGTAGACTTATTAAAACAGACTTATTTGTTTTACTCCATGCAACTAAATATATATAGCGTCAATATTAGATTCAATAACACCAGATTTAGTACACTTTAATTAATACGTCTTCTTCTGTGCGTTTAATGTTTTCGGATCGGGACATACGAAATTCACAAGACACACGTCAGTTTTACTTTTCGCAACATTCATCTCGTTTCCTCCATGTACTGTCATTGTTTTATACCCGCCCATAAACCTGATAAGTTTAGAGCGAAATAAGATTGCCCGACGACCCAGAACTGTTTCACGTCTTGGGAAAATCGCATTAATCGTGCATCACCGACAGATGAAAATTGGATTACATCGAAAAACATTTGCGCTGCAATATGATCGACACTGAAATCACCATTACCTACCATGTCAAAGAATGCTATCCACCGTTAGTCGACCATGCTCAATCACGTAGGCGTGAGTGAGGCTGTGGTTTGTATGAAATCCGCATCCGCCAAAATGTCTTTCTCTCCAATTTCTTCAGTTTCGACCGGGATATCCTCAATAAGTTCAGTGAAACCTTCACTTTCCCCCAATACTTCATTACATGGATCACCTTGCGTTTCATTGAGTCCTTGATTTGACAAATGCGTATCACAAGTTTGGATGTCAGTAAATAGGTGTTTATGAAATGATTTAGTGTGAGTGTTAATTTTACACATTTTTCTAAGCGGGCTATCTTTTGTTGTTTTTGTTGGTATCTGTAATTTACCGGTTATGTCGTCTACTGACAAGTGACGTGGATCACATTTAATGTCTTTGCCTAACACCTGAAAAGTCCGTATCTTAAATTTGGTTCCTGTTGATGTCTGACATTTAAGTATGACAGATATTATTCTGATGTTGTAGAACACAATGCTGGACAGCTTCGTGGCTGCTTTCAAACCATAATGCGCAATATGCGCACTGTGTGGTCAACATTGTCACCTGAAACAGAGAGTATATGTGTTTAGAATCTGATACATTTCTGTACGCGAGAATCTGATGCAAATAAACTGACTGTACATCGGAATCTGTAACACCTTCCCTCGGACACCGTAACACGTAGATTATAATCGATGATTAATGATAAATGAAGGACTGATTTATAAAAGATGTATGTTTATTTCAGATTGAAAAAATGAAAGTTCTACGCAAAATGATTCTTTATGATCTGGGCTCATATTTAGAGTCTTTTTTTTTGCAAAAATCAAATATTGGATAATTCAGGCATATATTGGTTAAATACTGAATGTTGACTTTGTCTATGACAATAAATGAATAAAAGGCAACTTACAATAAATTCCAGAATGAGTTCAAACTATCGTTATTACTCAAACATCATTTTAACAACACTTAGACTCGCCACATGGAGAGAATCCACAACAATGTGTACAAAAAATCAAAATAAGGTACTGCAGAATCTAATACGTGCTGTACATAGGAACCAAACATCGTGTAACGTCTTCGACCCAGTGATAAAGTAAATTGTGCAAAAACATTATTATTTCCAAAATCTTGGTTCAAAGACGCTTAAAATGATATACAAAACATGCACAAACTCCAACAACATCACATATTCATAATTTTGCATTACAGAGATGTTGAGATTTGATTTTATTTTCAGTAGGTGATAAAATTTGTATTACTCGGTTTTTATCCTTAGGTTCTATAGTAAAATAAAAATCTTTGGCAGAGTAAAAAGATGATAATTTTCAAAATTTTGATTTAAAATATACATATATTGAATCATATTGCATGAATGTGCATGAAATCGGCAGGGTTTTAAAACAATCAAACTGTAGATACCTTAATTTTAACAGTAAACTTGGTTGAACATCAAGGATAAAGACCGAGTTTATCACCTACCAGAATGTATTGGTTATGTATTATTTCTGGTCACTGATTGGTCAGTTTTTTTGATGATGCTCTATCAAAATTATGATAAACTAAATTTACTTTTTTTTCATGTTGGACACTTGAGAGAAACCTTGAGTTTAATCGCTACAGGCTAGACAGTTTAATATAGTTGAACGGTATGTCGCTTGTTTAAAGGTTTGATAACAACTATAACTTGTTTTAAAATGGGTTGAATATTTGATCGTTTTTATCGTTAGTATCGGATTGAATACCTACGGAGTATAATAGTATGAAACATCTAGTGTTCAAGTATCTTGTAACATTTAAATTAATGATATCTATCATAATTTATGGGCTTGTTTCCTTAGCCGTGAATAGATCGCGTTAGTGGAGCGGAACAGGTCAGTGAACCCGCCATTTTGTTTTATTGTGTGTAAACAAAGGCGAATAAACATGGTGGTGAGAGTTCAAGTTCTAGGTCACTCTTTTGTGACACATCTTAAACGTTACAGTTGAATACGAGCATTTATTTAATGCCATACAATTATCTTTTAAAAGCATATATACAATGCCATATACATAATTATTATGATAATATTTTGATATCATGATAATTCAAGCATGTTTGAACTTATCTGGTTAACTAAAGACGAGTTGAATACGGGCATTTATTTAATGCCATAAAATTATCTTTTATATGCAAGAAGAAAAAGCATTTATCACATAACGTTCCTCGTTAGCAGTGTCGAACACCCATTTAATATTCTGTTGTATGACAAACGTGTAATACAACCTGGAGCGATTTTGATTGGTTGAGTTAAACCTGTAACACTACGCAAGTTTATTAACTGAAACTGTTTTATTATAAATTCACCCAGATCTGAATCATAAACTTATTATTTGTGTCAGCTTATAAAAATAATGCATGTATACAAAACATTGTTGTTGGTTTGTTAAAAAGTTGGCATAAACTGCTATTTTGTTTAAGAAATAGAACATCGTTTACTGTGAATTATCGTTTAATATATCACGGTTTGGAGTTCAATTGTAAACAATAATATCAAGAGCCCGAAGGGCGAGTGAAATTATTGTTTACAATTGAACGACAAACCGTGATATATTATAGATAATTCACCGTAAACGATGTTCTATTTCTATTCTAATACCCCTAAAATGTGAAAATAACGCACACATCTGAAATATTTCGCATTACTTTGCTTACTCTCCTAACGTTGCGTACGTTACAATGCGCTATGCGCTATGCGCAATGCGCAATGCTTATTCTCCTAACGTCGCACAAATTACAGTGATATATCGTTCAATATTATAGGTAATTGCATTTGTATGGCTAAATATTACTTCGAACGAGTTGTTTTGGCAAAGGACGACGAGCTTGCGAGTCGTCCTGCGCCAAAACAACGAGTTCCAAGTAATATTTAGCCATACAAATTCAATAACCTTTTTATTGTATACTTTCATATTGTTTTCGATCAATGTTAATTGTATGACTATTACTTTTCATTGTATTTGTGTTATTTTTATAGCTTTTGATGGAATTCTTATCTTGCCATTCAGTTTCATATTGTGTGGATGATTATTTTGCGCGAAAACGACGTCGACGTCGGATGACGTCATTAAAAACATCAAGCGATTTTCTGAAGTTTGTTTACCATTCGATAACTTTAAAAACAGTGGGTGAGTGACCATTTAAATTATTTTATCAATTTTTGCCATAAAAGGTTGAAAAAAAAACTCGTATTTTTTTGTTGACACTATAGGAAGGATTCCGTTATTTTTATTTGAAAGTAGTTCCTTATTTCTATTTCGCGGCTCTTAGCAAGCACGAGCAAAAGTTCCCGTGCAATATCAATGCGTGCATTATCGTAGAATATTGCACGCTTAGCTCAATGCAAACTAAACGGGACAATATGAAAGTATACAATAAAACGAGATATTTTAAACTAGATCATATAGTGCGGGTGTATTAGAAAAATAGGTAAAACACGAACTTTTTTATACGCAACGTTATGTGTGAGACGCGACGTTACGACGTCACTTATTTTATGACGTTTTGGCGCTAAAGTGTGTCTGACGTCGTGGCGGTTCTCTGTACATCTGAATTATTTTTTACTAATTTGATTGCAATGGTATGTGATAAAAAGGATCTTAAACCCGTTCCCATTCCATATAAGATTTATGAAACTCGTTATGAATTATTTTTAATTTTAACTCGCCAAAAGGCTCGTTAAAATTAAAAATAATTTATAACTCGTTTCATAAATCTTATATGAAATGGGAACTCGTTTAAGATCCTATATATATTAAGTGTCCAATCTGTTTGTTATTAGGTCTGTGGAAAGTGTTAGGTCTCTAATTTCTTATCATGTATTTTTTTAAATAGTGTGTCTAAATCTTATAAAAACAATTATATTTTTGACGGCAGAGTGTTTTGAAAGTGTACTTGTCCATTCTAAATCAATGGTGCAAGTGTAATCACGATAGATGGCAATCAATAAACACCTATTGTTTGGGGCGCTTGTTTCAGCCAAAGTTTTTTTTTGGACTTTTCAGATAAAATTCATCTAGTACCTAAATATGTTGTATATCAGTGGAACAGACATTGTTAGTGGTAAGTAAAAATGTCTTAATTTTCAAAATCGGTGGAGAAATAAAAATTGAATGTTCTAAGATGTTTTAGATGGTAATTTTCAAATTACACGATTATAATATATAAGGCACGAAATACAACACTTGCTAACGTTGTCGTATTAGTTACATACCTAACATGTGCTGCTAGGGTTACTGCCTTGGAACATTCAGTGGCAAAACGAGTGAGTTCGAACGAGATTTAGTGTACACAGTATGATACAAATTATTTTTATTGTTGTTATAATTATTCAAAACATTGCAAAATCTTTAGCTTTTGCAACTGAAGAAAGCAATATTTTCAGTTGATGTATGAGATATATGTCATAGGATATTTCCATAAATGAACTGTGTAACTAAACAAATGCTTTGTCTGGAGTCGGAAGCAATGACTACTACATGCATTTCAGGGTGCCTAGACGTCGAATATGAACCGAGATTTTTTTATTACTTTTATATGTTTCCATATCTGATATGATTGACTAGAATGAAAACAAACGCTCCTGAATCTGTTTGCAATATTCGCGTAGCCGTCCTCTAAGCTTCGCAAAGCCAAAAAATCATTTTGACTCCCTCTGTTTAAATGTAATTTTATTGACAGCCGAAAACCAAAATTGTAAACAGATATCCAGGAGCGTCTATTTTCATCCTATCTAACTTTCCAGGAGCGTCTATTTTCATCCTATCTAACCATATCAGGTATGAAAACATATAGCAAGTAATAAAAAATGTCGCTTCAAATTCGATGTCCAGGCACCCTGAAATGCACAGTTGATTTGTATTGAGAACAAACATTTGTATAGAAATGCACAGTTGATTTGTATTGAGAACAAACATTTGTATTTATTAAACAATTGACAGAAAGTGTCAGATCATCGGAGAACAAACATTTGTATTTATTAAGACAGAAAGTGTCAGATCATCGTAGAACGAGAAGGTACAACAGTTGGCCAGTATCAATGTTTTCCTGACTTTTGACCGATAAGTAATTCATCAGCTACGTTAATGAAGGCTCTACCTTTGCATCTTTTAAACAGTTTGACAGGTTGCTCTAAACATAACATACGTTGCATCTGTACCGGTGAATTTGTAAGTGTAAATAATGACCTAGACTGGCCGTATGTTTATTTGAGACAGCTCAAGCTATCATCAAATCAAAAAGTCTGTATTACGTCCGCTTGAATTAGTGGCTTCAACCACCAGTGGTTCTAGTCCCGGCCTGCCAAGACCATGCACATGTCTTACTTGCAGATATCTTGTTCTAAATTCGCATAGCGAAGAAATCAGAAGCGAGCCGGGTGACCGAGGCTACAGGTGTCAGGCAGGTGAAATTCAGCTCACTGAACACAAAATAAACCATGCTTGGAGATCAGTCACAAGTTCCACAACATTCGTTCGCTTAACTACACTTTATTTCTGTGAATTACACAAATTTGTCTCGCAAACGGTCCCATATCTGGAATAAAACACCGATTCAGTTTTTTAACATTTCGCGTCATTCATTAACACTATATATGCGTATTTTGAAATAAACGTATGTCAAACCCATATCTCTACCTACCCTCTGGGCTCATACTCTCCAAAGAAATTGTCCTGACAAACACAGTAAAATACATACTATTCATGACAGCAGACGTAATACTTTAACAACAGGTTTGATTTAACAATGAAATAAAAACTAATCTTGGGGAAAACACATGCAAATTAGAAACTTTGGATTTTTTTATGAAACTGTTTTAGCATCCTACGACCCGGAAGTACTTGCTGACTGGTCTGACACCTACGGTGGTTCAGAAGACTGGTATACCATTTAAAGATTTTATTTTTATTCTGATTGCAAAATATTAAAATAAACTATACCCACTAAGACGAGAGCCAGTACGATGATATATTTGAGGTGCTGTTGGCGATAATGGAGAATTCCGACGCGGATTTTACAGTCTTATAATTATGTAATCGTTTTAAAATGAGCATAGGCTTTGTTATACGTTAAAGTTAAGACAATTTAAGCACTTGAAAACTATTAATCTTGTTTATACTTATATAACAAATGAAATACACATAACTTCGGCACAGAATATCGTTGATAGCTTTACTATGTCGGTGATTCTGTAGGAGCGTTAAATAATTAATTTGAAGTAATGCCGACGATAATGGAGAGTGCTGACGAAGTAAAAAAAAACATGTGTTTTCTAAGAAACATGACTTTTGTTTTCAATACATTAACTTTTAATTTACAATGCTTAAAATAAAAGAAGAATGTTAATCCTTTCTGTAAGAAGTGCACATTTTCTGAAAAAATAACAATATCATCAGCTTATAACATCATGAAATATATGAAAGTATATTTATTATTATTTAAAATTTGAGAGTTTTTAAGTTTTCCTTCGTTATTCCACCGTGGTTATTCTACCGTAGGATTAAATAGAGATCATTTAACTGCTGGGATCGATTATAGGGAAATCCTTTCCGATATGGTAAACATGTTTACCATTGAGTGAAGGATGTCCCTATAATCGAACCCAGCAGTTAAATAATCTATTTATTACATTTCATATCCGTTTGATATGTGATTTTAACCGATTTTTTTTGCTCTATTGAACGTTATTGACGGTTGACGTTGACGTCACAACACTTTATTGACGTCATGACTCAGCGTCACAGTTAGTTATTTTTGTGTTCGGAGTTTATATTTAGCGATTATGAATATTCTTTCACTGAGAAATCCCATTCTTTCACTGTAATAAATATAATGTATTGGCGCAGATACGAGACCGCTAAAGTTTTTAAACATAGGGGATCTGACACTCGTTGTCATTTCATACAAAATTTTATTAAACGAGTTCAGGAATTTCCGGCGAGCTTAAAGGGAGTACATCAGGATTTTCAAAGGGGTCTAGGGGTCCGACTTAAAATGACAAATAATGATATTTTCTATTTTAAAGCGCCTAAACATAATGAATGATGCTAAAAATGACCCCTTAGTTACAAGGAAATTAATTCTGTACAGTAATACGTGCTATCCTAGGTGACGCACCAGGGTTAATTTCAGCATTTTATGCCCGATTCCGTCCTAGCTATATGGTGTATTCAAAGTTTAAACCTTAGCAATATGGTTTGAACATCATATGTTGATGGATATAAGTGTTTTATCATGAATTGGAACATTTTTATAATTTAAGATATTTCTAGAAAAATCATGATGTACCCCCTTTAATAACAAATTCCTGGACGAGTTTAATAAAATTTTGTATGAAATGACAACGAGTGTCAGATCCTTTTTATCACATGGCTCAAAAACGACAAGAAACTACACATTATTGCTTGTGGAGAATTTACATACGGCGGACTGCTACCCTCACAACATCGCCGATTCAGTGCCATATCCACGGACTCCACGGGTGTTCCGGGACATTGACTAGACGAACGTACTGACACCGACTGATTCGGTCGCCTTGTATTACACATGGTTAATATAAGGAAATACGTAGTGGGTATATTATACGGAATACAAGCAGTTCCATGTGATAAAACAAAGATATTAACCAGCATAAAAACATTCATATTCTTTACCACACATGTTTCTGTATTATATCTACACTAAACTATGATAAAACCCGATTCATAAACACACACATATATTGAATAAAATAGTGAGATATATTTCAGCAGTTTTTGCCAGCATTTATTCATTTTATCATATGGAGTGTATCAGTAAGACGTGTTACAAATATGTTTCTCTTCTCTTCTGTATTCTTCCATATCATCTTATCGGTATGACGTAGGTTGTCTAAAAGTAATACATAAAACAACGGATCAAAGTAACCTCTGCAGATTCCAGAAATAAGCTTAGCTGAACTTTTGAAATTGATTTTGTGGCGTTTGTTCATAATAATGACAGACATAATGCATAAAGAGCAACCTGAACACTTCTTGGCGATGAGCTAAATGCAAGAGAAGGTATAAACGTAGAATGTAACAAAGTAAAAAATAATCACACATGACAACATGTGTTAACGTTTACTTAATGGAATGTAACGAAATACTCTCATTTCATTTTACGAAACAGAAACAAAAAACAAAAAAACACCACAAAACAATGTTGTGCATTACAACACAAAAAAACACACAAAAACAACAACAAAAAAACAACAACAACAAAACAAACAATGTTGCGCATTATAACACATATAAAAAGCATGTTTCTTTGATAGTAATAGCATTTCCAATATCAAATTAATAGCAAAACATCTCGTCTTGAGATATGTTCTGCCGGCATATATTTGCAATATATTTCACATTAAACTGTATCTCAACTTCTGAAACAAAGTTATAAATATGTAGAAGTAAGTTGGTTGAACCCGGTGGAAATAAAATCTTTGACAAATAAACAAGTAAAATATCTTCCCCCTCAACTTATCGTAGTACGATTATAGTCGATTATATATGGAAGCGTATATTGACCCTCACTATCGTTTAAGTATAACTGAAAGCAGACAGAGTTACCGAATAGTTGTCATATATGTTTTTTATTAAATTTACCGCTGTTTTTCAGAAATAATCCTTATAAATCTAAAGTTTGTTCAAGCGAAAAATAAATGCTATTGTCATTGAGTTGTAATAATTATCTTCGTGTTTCATGTTTGCATATTACTGAAAAACTGTAATAGTTTAAGTCAATAGTATCTATCTAACTATCTGTCTGTCTGTCTGTCTGTCTAATATAAATTAATGATCTTTGTGGTATTGGTAATGTTGCAATATATATTCCTCAAAACAAGTTAAGGACCGCAAGAATATTTCTCCATATGCTTACCAGTGAAAATGACTACACACCATTTTCAAACGGTTACACAGAATATGTTAAACTGGACATTGTCAGGTCGTCTGCATTAGATGAAAGAACAAAATGTTTACATACACTGTTCTGTTTATTAAAAAAGATTCCGAAATTTGTGATAATTTCTAAAAATTCATTAATTTGCCCCAAAACAACAATACTAAAATGTCTGTTAAGTAATAATACGAAATAATGTTTTTGAGTGAAAAAAAAAGCATTTTATTGGAATTTCAAAATCCGAGTTTTCAAATATTATTCTTTATTTATTTATTGGTGTAAAATGTTCCTAAAGAATGTAGAAACACGAAACAGTTTCCAATTTTGGAATGCAATGTGTATTTAAACTTTTGAGATGAGGCATACTTTAATCTTATTGAAATAAAGAAGGGATGGTCCTTAACTTATTTTGAGGAGTATATAAATATATATCGACCTTCAAATATTGTGAGGAGTTATTCAGCTGCCGAAGGAAGCTGCCCTTATATGGGTGTTATATCTGTCTATGGTTGACTGAAGTGTTGATAAGCAAGCTTTACAACTTGAATTCCTAGAGAACTGGTCTGAAAAACTTGAATGGTATAAAAACATATTTTGTAATGTTGAAAGGTTACCATTTCGTTTGCTGAAATGACGTTTTCGTAAACTAGTCTACTAAATATAGCGTGCATTATATTAGCGATGAAACATTCAAAGGCCTCTATAGCACAGTTGTCTGAGGCGTCTTGTTAGTGTCCAGGAAGGTAGGTTCAAGTCAAGCTAATTTCCTTCTTTATTTTTTATTTTCATTATTATGGTTTTCATTATTGCTAATGGTAAAGTAGCAATAGTTCCTTTACATTTTTCACTTTGATAACGCAATCTTATAATAACACATGGTAATAGTGAACAGTGTATATGTGTTGTAATGCACACACTAACGCACACGTATCCCTTACATGTGAACAATTGTATTTCTGACATTTCTGTGCTGATGTGTACTTCCAGCACGTCGTGTTACAAGGGTGAATTGTAATCAATATGTAATATAATGCATGTCAAAGATTTCGCACAGAAAGAAGCGAAGTCGCAAACATTGATTCAAAATGCTTGTTAGGAAGGTAAAATGCTTGGTAAAAAACGGGGAACAGTTGTTGTTTTCAATATTGTTTTAACACCCGCGACTTGATGTCTCTCGGCAGCTATTTTACACTTGCGTAAAACCTTGCTTGTAACTGTATCATATACATATCGACCTTATTCTAAGGAACTTATACTACTAGTTAAAATGGATCGACATTATTTTAAGAACTTACTTTAAGGACAGTAAGAGTTACAGAGAAAATATCAACCTTATTCCGTTGATCATAGTATGTTCGATTTTTGAAACAAACAAAAAAGAGTTTTAACACAATTTATATGAGATAATACCAGTGAAGTAAAAGATTTCATGATGAAAATATAGTATTATATGTTTATATGTAGGATGCAAAATCGTCTGTTTAGTAAATAACTGTTAGCTTGCCAATGGTGAGGGGCTGTTATGCATTCTCAAATATCGTCAAAAGACTGGATCAAAACATTTTACAGTTGTTTCCGCTACACGTGCAGCGCACGTATCCAACACGCCTTTTATGCCGATTTTGCAGTATTAAACAATACCTTCATCTCTTAATTTTTTGACTAATCTCTTCGAAAATTTATATTTCAATAGCCCCTAAAACAGTAAGAACACCCATTACTAGGCTATATAGAAGCATGATTAAAATATATAACGGCCTTATTTAATGACATAAATACTTACTGTATCAATCTTATTCTAAAGGACTTATAAATACGTATTGTAAATATGTAATGACCTTTTCCACCCTAGTTTTTGTGTTCTTAAACTGATCAGATTCACCCGGGCATGCCAGAATTAGTGCCCTCGATTGGCAAACAATTGGACACAAGCAATATAGACCGTGAGCCATACACTTTTTTGTTACCATCTCAAGGGACAAATTCTTACTAGTACCATGTTATTGAGTACCTTGTAGAGAAACAAAAAATCCATGATAGCAGTGTGAACAGGGTAGCTGATTCCTGTTATTAGAGTTATCTCCCCCTTTTAAGCAAAACTCTTGTTTCTTTAAAAAATCGTTTTAGATGAAACTAGAAGAGCTACAGGTCTAATATTTTGCATGTATTATACATTTACTGTCCTCTACCAAGTATTTTAAAATGGTGACCCCAGGGTCAAATATGGCCCAGCCCCGGGGGTAACATTTTGTCATACAGTTATATAGGAAATCTTTAAAAATAAATAATTTTCTCTAAAACTGTAAGAGCTAGAGGTCCAATATTATGCATGAAGCATAAGCTTATGGTCCACTAGCAAGTTTGTTAAAATGTTGACCCTGGGGTTATATCTGGCTCCGCCCCAGGGGTCATATATTTACATAGAGTCATATAGAAACATCTTTAAAATCTCTTCTTTAAAAAAAAACAATAGCCAGAGGTCTACTATTTTGCACATTGTACAAGCTTATGGCTCTCTACCACTTTTGTTTAAATCGTGACTGTGTCCAACTACGGCAAGGTTCTGGGGTTATTGAATTGAATTGGGTTTTAAGGCGCACCAACACATGAAAGGTTATTTGGCGCCTAACAGGCATGAACATGCCAGGCTCATCCTCCATGTACATCGAGATAAAATATGGAGAATGGGCCTATGACCTTCTCACCCTGAACTGCAAAGTTGCTGCAAATTCTATTGTAGACACTCCATTTACGCTGGAGCCATGTTTATTGTTTTTCTGCCACTGCTCTTAGTGATGTGAGCGAGATGGCACCTGAAACAATGTAGGGGTCATGATGAATGAATGAATGAATGAATGGTGTTTTACGGCACGTCGACACATAAATAGGTCACATTGTGCGCAAAAAAAATGATGAAAATGAAGAATTAATTAAACACTAATGTAAATATATAAAGATAAAATTATTAAAAAATAAGGGATGATAAGGTGTAATATAAAGTATGTATGTAAATCAACAAATGCCCGTCAACGGGTATATAAACAAGTATAAATATATAAGAACACATTACAATGATTTATATAGTCTGATCTCTTTGAGGAAATCTAAAACAAGACTAAAATCTACAGTATCATATAACTCTTTCATAGTATTAACATTGTAGTACCTTTGACGCATAGGATCAAAGTCTACACATTCCAATAAGATGTGTTTGATCGTTTACGGTGCAAAGCAGGGTATACATTCTGGTAATTGCTCACCTTGTAATAAATATGAATGAGTATAACGTGTATGCCCTATCCTGCACCGGGCTAGCACAACTTCCTCTCGACGAATGGGTCTAGTAGAAGAACGCCATTCTCCGAGTAACGGTTTAATTGAATGGAGTTTATTGTTAAAGGACAAATCCCAAGCGGTTTGCCAAGAGTTACGAATATATGTGTTAATACAACTTTTAAAATCAGTATAAGGTAATTTGGTATTAGATATAGGTAAATCTAATGCTGCCTTAGCAGCACTATCAGCTCTATCATTACCACGTATTCCTACATGGCTTGGAAGCCAGCAGAAAATAATAACATTATCAATTATAAGAGAATTGTATTTTTCTAAAAGTTGAAGCACAACTGGGTTATCATGTTTCATATTACCCAGTGCTTGAAGAGATGAAAGGAAATCAGAAAAGATTACGAAATGGTCATCATCAGATTCCTGAATATAATTTAAGGCAAGTTCAATTGCCTTAAGTTCAGCTGAAAAGATAGAGGCCTTGTCAGGCAGGCGGCTCTTTATGCTGTGTTTGTGAACAGCTGCTGCAGCTACCTTATCTCCATCTTTAGAGCCATCTGTGTAGATATGTTGAAAGTCACTGTATTTCGATATAATTTCATTAAATTTGCTTTGAAAGACAGTAGGGTCTGTACTGGATTTGTTATTATTACAAAGATCAAAAATAATTGTTGGAGTTTCCAAAGTCCACGGTGGAATTTGTGGTACCTGATGAAGACCTTTAATGAGCATGAACAAAAAAATGACAAAATGAATATGAATGGGGGGTGGTGGTGGTCCTACCCCTCTGCATGTGACGGCGTGTTTGCAGTGGTTGTATTCTACCCCGGCAACCACACGGGGGTTGGGGTGTGGTGTTGGGGCGGTTCTGGGGTTAAAGTTTTACAAAGAGTTATATAGGGAAGTCCATACAAATATTCTTTTTCTGATACTACAAGAGCTAGAGGTATAATACGATGCATGTAGCATAAGAGTATCGATCTCTACCAATTTATTTTGTCCAAATGGTGATCTTATGGTGAAATTTCCCTAAATAATAGTTCGCATGTACCATAAGCTTATGATCCTCTACCTAGTTTGTTCAAATGGCGACAATGGGGTCAAATATGGCCACTTCGGGGGTCACAGTTTTACAGATTTATATAAAGAAATTGTTGTTGTTTCTTAAAACATGAGAGCACTTTGAGACAAGGCGAGTGGGTCTCTTGTTTATGGCTTGAACTTGTACACTTTTCATAAAATCACTTCAAAAGATTTAAGCGAACTAAAATATATAGAGAATGT
The DNA here is from genome assembly GCA_037043455.1 of Cyrtodaria siliqua. Lineage (NCBI taxonomy): Eukaryota > Metazoa > Mollusca > Bivalvia > Adapedonta > Hiatellidae > Cyrtodaria > Cyrtodaria siliqua. Next base: position 122,563 of record JAWPHD010005423.1, on the reverse strand, counting down.
GACTTTTGATAAGGTATTCCATTATGAAGACTTAACCATGTTTACAAGTCGAATATTGAATAAATCCACGAACTAAAATCACAAAGTAGACCACTGCATTTTCGACAAATTGCAAAATAAAACAGAAAGGAAAATAAAAGGCATTTTACGGTTTAACTGTTGATATTTAGGTGTTTGTTCTACAAATTTTAAAATAACCCGTCAAATTACGACAAAATTACACTACAAAAACAGTTGATCAAAACTCTATCCAGGTGTTCATCTCATATAATATTGCATATGTGTAGCTTAAAAGTATATGTTTATTCATGGGTTTTTGTAATAACCGTTATTGAATAAGTGTAAAATGAATTATCCATTTATTTATTTTTTTGTCTGGCTGGTTAAAGCTTTTTATATTGTATCTATAGAGTTTTGATTCTCAAACGATGTAAGTTATGTATATACCTCGTGGTCAGTAGGTTTAGAAACGATGTACATATGTTGTAAAATGTGGCTGTTGTTGGCGGGATAGATACTTTAACTGCAATAGCACATGTATGTCGGATATAGCTTTTAGAGTAAACATCAGTAAACTAACCGTGATCACTAAATGTAATCTATCTCGATGCACTGGGTACCGATTCTTATTTGGAAGCGTTAAAAATATTTTTATATCTTATATGTATGTTATATTGTCACATTAAGTTATATTATTTAAATCAGATAATATGTACTGAGTATTCTTAATTGTCCTGTTGTATCCCAAGGCATTAATTGCCAATTTTATCAAAACAGCAATGAGCTTGGTATATATAAGGCTTGCAGGCATATTGCAACTCGACATACATGAACTTGATGCTAACTCGCGTTGTGAACCCAACTTCTTGGATATAACCTTTATGACGGATTAACATTTTAGTTGTATGTATTTTAATGCAGTCATCCTGCTTAAGCGCATACAGCCTGTTGATGCAGTGGATAGCACGGGGGACTTTAAATTCAGAGGACCCTGGTTAAAGCCTCCCCGGAGCCAGTGAATTTTGTCGGTGTGTTCTTGGGCAAGACACTTTTACCCTCGTCCGTCGGATGGGGACGTAAACCAGGCGATCCCGTGTATCGCTTGTTTTTTTTCTCCCATCATGTTAAAGAAACATAGGTGTCTATTCGTCAGTGGGCAGGTTCCTAAATTCCTATATATCCAACCCCACCCCCCACCCCCCAAATGTTTATCTAGATGTTATTAAAGTTTGAGCCGGGTCGAATGTTCATTCCTGTTGGCGCCATATAACATGTTTGTGTTGGTGCGCCGTAAAACCCCAATTCAAATCAATTCATCTTCGTCGATTCTTTTTTCAGTAACACAGAAATGGTTCGTGCAAATGCATATACATGTATACTATTTTTACATTTCATATGCAGAATTCTTCATTGTGTTGTATATGGGTGGGGTGATTCAGGTGTAAAAATCCTTAAAATATGCATAAATTGTAATTAAAAAGTATTAAAATAGACAACTTTTAAGATTTTGCGTGGCAATATGCAATGTTTAATTCATGTATTTATGTGTAATACATAATCCAAATGTGTAATCATAATAAGTATTACCATGAAGCATACACCGAAAAAAGACTTTTGTTAAAAAAACACACACGTTAAACCGCCCATTTCCTTTATCTAGAATCCTTTGAACTATGTGTCGTCTGTGCAATATATGTATATATCAAAACATGTTAATACTATTTATGTTGCAGTTACTTTGAGGAAGGCTTATACTTTCAGTTTGGCATGTGTCTCAACTTTTATCAGGCTTACTGAACACATATGTGCAATGCCATGAACATTGTTAATTTCATCAATATATCATAACAATCCCTTATTCATATTATAATATTATATAAATCATGTAGAAAGGTTGTAAATTACTGATTCTTACAAGTTTACACATATATTGTAAGAAATATTAACTAAACTAAATGCATAGAAATGTGTCAATAGTGGGTGGGGTAAATTGACTTCTAATTTGAAGCAAAATAGAGATTTTAAACTAAATTCAGTGCTAAAAAAGAGCTTATTTACGCTTTATGTAACTCAATGAATTATAAACGTAAGTGCATCTTTAAAAGGTACATCAATAATTATTCACACAAGCATGACATTCAAACATGAACATCAAAAACTTATATGAAAGCGCTACAATGATAACCTATTAATGTTCGATTTTTTTTATATAAGCTACCTGTTCCAGATTGCTATCATGGAAAATTGTAATCTATATACATTGCTCTTTTCAAAAAGTGATGGTAGAATTTGTCCCTTGAGTTGGTAACAATATCGAAAATTTTGGGTCCTGGCTCAAGGCCTAATAATTCTGTTATTCTGTTATTCAAGCTAGACCAAAACTGTTAGATTAAATTATTCAGTAAAACCTGGCTGAAATGATTACGTTTCCCTCTTTGTTTATTTATTATATCTCCCACTACGAAGTGGATTGGGAGACAAATTGTTGTGTGCTGTCTGTCTGTCTGTTTGTCACAAATTGTGTCCGGTCTAGTTCTCCTTAAGCCCTGACCGGCTTTCAATGCAATTCTGCAGGAATGATCAGTACTACGCCTAGTTGCGCATATCGTCGCCGTGTTCCGGTTGAATGATATGACCCCGTACACAGAAACATTTTCCGGTCTAGATCTCCTAACCCCTATCTTTTACTTCACTGGTATTATCTGATATAAATATATACTTGTTGCGATTTCTATTAAGCTTGTTTTAGCTTACTCATTGTATTAATTGGCTTTAAAAGGACACCTGGCAATCTTCTTTTTGTGAAACTTGCGGCGTCCCGTTGGTTTTCCTACGTAGATGGCATATTTGCAAATCATTATTTAGGTAATAATTATTTAAATACGTAAAAGCAGACTTTTGTTTGCATATAACTACTTTTTGATTGCATTCCACCAACGTTATATATACTGAAAGGAAAAAGAAACGCGACACAGGAATTTCCGCTATATTGTATGTACAATATGCTGCTGTTAATCAAATGGTACACGGCTACGTAAGATCTTTCCTTTCGGAAAAAATACTAAAACAACACGTAACACAGCAAATAATATTCCTGCATAGTTTCATTATTGACAGAGTACGCGTTTGGCTCAAGCTTATGATGCAAAATTTTGCAAACTCTTTACGTTTGATACAACTGAACTGCTCATTTTTTCAAAGAGGAACTTCAACATTTATGAATGTCTTGTTACAACGTGTACTGTGATTAAAACGTCTACATCATCACAGTTGTGTCCTTTCTCTAACAAACTGCAACTTTTTTTTTTTTTACAAAACATCATTGGATTTCCTTAGAATATATATGGTGTGCAGTATCTACAATATATAGCGGAAATTCCCGTGTCGCGTTTCTTTTGCCTTTCAGTAAGTTTGCTCACCTGCTGGAGCAAAATGCGCATGCTGTCGATAATGAAACTTTAAATATGTAACCATTTGTGCTGTTTAAACCTTCTTTCCGAAAGGACAGGCCTAATGTCACCCTGTACCGTTCGATTAGCAGTAGCTTATTAAATCTACAATATATAGCGGACATACCCATTACGCGTTTCTTTTTCTTTTCAGCATATAAAAACTATGGTAAAACAGTAAAAACACAACTTGAAAACGCTCAATTATAATAACTTTATTAAATTATATGCAAAATGTAAAACTTATACTTAATTAATAAATCAAGTCCACGAGAATTCTCCCTGGATAACTATACATTTTAGCACGCACGCACGCACGCACGCGGACACGCAGGCACACGCACCGTCCTACTTGATGAATATTATTTTCTGTTTGAAACAGTTTGGTACTATTGCATGATAAAAAGTATATAATAAATAGAATATTTATTGGTTTGAATATATATTTGTTTGGTTTTGGTTTAAATATATATTTGTTGGTTTGAATATAGGATTTATTTTCATCCCGAAGTGAGAAAACATATTTTCTAAAGCCCTCGTGAAAATATATTCTCACTTCTCGATGAAAATAAATCTATATTCACTCCAAGCCAACAAATGTCCTCTATGTAGTAATACATTTGTTAATTTGAAGACAAAAACAACCATTTGTTAATTTGAAGACAAAAACAACCAGATTTTAGTGATTGATCGTTTGGACCTCTATATTTACAGTTCTGTTGCTCACGTGATATCCATTAGCGCACTACGTAATCACATAACTGACTCGTGTAGTTCAATCGGGCACGCGTTCATTTTACCCTCAAATGTAATTTTAGTGCAGGCTTTGAGTTCCATGTAATACCATAAAGTGGTACTTTTTGTTTGCACTGCTATTGTCTTTGATTTCCGTCGAAACATATATTCAGTAAACATTTAATAATGATAGACGTGTAGTGTTTGCCAACGTAATTAATGTGTGATTTTATAAGCCGCCACTACTCAGTATACATTCAAGTACTGTTTATGTTTGGCTCAACTATAGATTATCTCTGAACTAAGTGAGTTACGGACTATACATACATATATAATCTTATCCCATTCTCCTCTCTCTCTCTCTCTCTCTCTCTCTCTCTCTCTCTCTCAACTGTAGATTGTCTTTGATCTAAGTGTGTCACGGACTATACATACATATATAATACTATCCCATTCTCTGTCTCTCTGTCTCTGTCTCTCTGTGTCTGTCTCTCTGTCTGTCTGTCTGTCTGTCTCTCTCTCTCTCTCTCTCTCCATACACATATAATATTATCACTCTCTCTCTCTCTCTCTCTCTCTCCTCCCACCACCTCCCCAAATCGTTGTTTTACACTTGTATGCGTTATTTCCGTAACAGCTGATGTGGTAAATGAAATGTATACTCCCAGTGCAACACAACGATTGGTTCGATTGGCACATCATATCCCAGAAGTAACTAATTGGTTATAATGAGCATATCTTTATCTATAGCTATCTATATTTATGACGTTTACTGGTTGTTTCCTTTCCCCACATACCACTTTCACTATAATTATGTGTGTGCATCTGTTTGGAGATAAGTCGGTCAGTGCATCATGTCACAGACATATTCTTAGGTCTGTGATCAGGCTATAACTATTTAGCTCATCGTCGAATTCGTCGAAGATTTTCTTGACACAAACATTCAAATAAAAACCGGTAAACTTTGAATGCATAAACCGTTCACTTTATTACGTTCACAGGCTGCCTCAGTTATCACGAACAACAACTCTGGTACGCAAGGAACAAACTTGCCTAGTTGAACTCCGACTGTCCGTGATCTTAATAGTTTAAAGATATTTTATTTCAAATATACAACAATAAACGATATTGGCATACGAGAAACCAATGATATTGAAACAAACTCTCAAATACAAGTTGGTAAAAATCCTGATACTTTCAAATACAAGTTGGTAAACATCCGTTACCGTTTGCTTAAATTATCTTTTTTTTTCTTTTTTTTTATGCCAGTTTTTAATAATCAAGGGTAATTACTCTGCAATTCATGCGTTACTTTTGCTCATTGTCCCGCTCATCTTAAACAAACCGTCAAATCAAAATTGGTTAAATTCCGAAACCGTTTAATGTTATCAGCTAAAATACTCAATTTTGTCATAAAGGGGAATCACTCTGTAACAAAGGGGAATCACTCTGTAACAAAGGGGAATCTCTCAGTAACGCATATGTTAAAGTCTAAGATATTACTGAAACACACTTTCAATGACAATTGGTGGAAGTACACAACCTTTTACCGTGTTAAGAAGAATGAGTCAAAAAAACAAACGGACAACGGACGATGGTCGATCTCGTTCAACGAGCTTACACATATGCTCGCCTAGAGTGACCTTTGGCCAGTGGAGCTACACAATTATTTAACTGACAATGACATTGAACACATTATGAGAGACTATTTCTGATTCAATAATATTTTTACCGCTCTTGCTTTCATGACGATAATCTGTTCATGAATGTATAGGAGGCCTCGGTAGCTCAGTGGAATTAGAGCTTGGGTTTAGAGATACCGACATCTGTACGAATGGGTTCGCTCCCTTGCGGAGGCATATTTGACGGGGGAAAATTCATCATTCATCTCATCTCCCCCATATTATGATGTGTTAACGGGACGTAAAATCCCATTTCATTTCATTAGAAAAAATCTCCACTTTATGAATCACGAACTGAGTGCCTCAGTTATCGTCATAGTGCACCAGTTATCGTCATAATGCCCGAGTTATCGTCATAATGCCAAGTTATCGTCATAATGCCCTAGTTATTGTCATAATACCCCAGTTATCGTCATAATGCCCCAGTTATCGTCAGAATTCCCACTTATCGTCATAATGCCCCAGTTATCGTCAAAATGCCCTAGTTATTGTCATAATGCCCTCGTTATTGTCATAATGCTCAAGTTCTCGTCACAATACCCCAGTTATCGTCATAATGCTCCAGTTATCGGCATAATGCCCTAGTTATCGTCATATTGCCCCAGTTATCGTCATCAGCACGACATATAAACTCTAATGTATGTCGCAAATAAAGATGAAACTAATTGATATACTTTTTTCTGACAAAAATACACGGCAATTTTATCTAATATATAACAAGTTGATAGACCTTTTTCCAACTGACCTATACAAAGTGACAAGATAATCTTTGTAAATAATAAAATGTGCCATTTTGGAAAGTAAATCATCGAGACAATTGAGTACATTCACACTGTCACAGCGGGAAATTATTTAATTTATACCGCAAAAGAAGTTTTCACACTAACGCTGTATTTAGTCATGGGTATGCCTCTACTTTTGATATCGAAATAGAAAAAGAGATAGGATTCACGAATACGTGTTTCACAAAAAGGCGAACATTTATATGCTAGACATATGAACTATATATCCGGATCAAAACAAAATATACATTTTGCACATGTAAATAATGGTACGATTGAAGCAGAATACTCAAATGCCAAATTGTCGGAACCAATCAGATTTATTCCGTAGTAGTTTCGTATAATATTTTTTAAAATCTTAACAGTAAGGCGCAGTTGCTTTGTTACGATATTAAATAGTATATGACAAATGCCACGATCTGCAATCTGATTGATTACGATCATTTGGCATATGAGCGATCTCGAACAGATCACCGCTCAGTATTCCCCAGTAGTCGAAGTAAATAATTGGTTGTATATACCCTGTAAGTTAATATTCCCCACCCATCCCTTAACGCACACACATAATATCCAAAGAATATGTTATAGTAATTTCCCCCTACCCTCTATTGTCTCTACCCCTGACACACCCTACACCCTCCACCCTTGCAGTGTAGCGAAAAAGAAACGCAACTCGGGAATTTCCGCTATATATTGTATGTACAATATACTGCTGTTATGCTGTTAATCTAATGGTACATGTTCGGAAAATATACTAAAACAACACATAACACAGCAGATAGTATTCCTTTGACAGTTTGGCTCAAGCATGTGAGCAAACTTACGATGCAAAATAGTGCAAGCACTTTACGTTAAATATAGTACTGAAATGGCTCAAGTTTTCAAAGAGGAGCTTCAACGTTTATGAATTTCTCTAACTAACTGCAACTTTTATTTTTACAAAACATCTTCGGATTTCTTTGGAGTATTATGTGGAATTAAGTGAGCAGTAATTCCACTTAATATATAGTGGAAATTCCCGTGTTGCGTTTTTTTTTCGTTTTAGTATACGAATGGAGAGTGATAAATAATCTGCAAGATTATTTAAAGAACGAAGCAAAGGATTTGTAGGAAGGGTAAGAGACTGAAGCAGGGAGGGGTAGGGAGGAGTGAACATTATATAGCTTTACTATAAATAGTATAGCTATACTATTTTCAACCTCCCCTACCGTCAGTTAAAACAGCCACATACTATTATGGGTTGGACAATGTCAAAGGGAGTTGAGGATAATAATATACTCAACAAAAAAAGAAACTTCCGCAACTTTACCCATACATGTAGACACAATGAGAATATATTTTGTTTGGTCTTACATGTTAATACCTTTGTTAAAAGGCCAGCAATGTCATGAAAACACTTTTCCTTGAATCAAACTTGTACGCAAAGCTATTCCCCTTCTTTTGGTTTAAACAGTATTTCCGGGTCTCGTGGTTTAAACTCTGATTTAACACAGTTTTGTTCTATTGAAATAAACAGAAGATAACCCCAACACCAAGTAAGCTGACCTGTTCACTCACTTTTGCGCCATACAGCTTTCAAGAATGAATATTTGCAGATTACCTCCCTTTATAATACAAATATAGTGATTTCGCAATTTGAATAAAACATGTCTTAGCAGCAAACACTAATTCTGGTGTTTGATGGTTATTAATATTGATCAGAATGATTTAGTGATAAGTATATAATGATGAAATTGTATCTAGATTGGTGTACAAAGTGTAACAAAGTCAACCCTATGCAAATCACAGCTTTAAATGCGGAAGTTTCTTTTTTTGTTCAGTATAGTATAATGATGTGTTTGTGTGTGGGGGTCGGGGATGGGGATTGACATCCTGAATGTGAACGTATTATATATTGTACAGAGGTACTAATATAATATAGTGCATTCACACTTGTATACGCGAACCACATATATGTCTGATGTGTGCAGCTGTTTTAGAACTATAATACTAAAGAGTATGAGAGTGGACCTTTGGAAACGGCCGAACACGTTACATACGAAATATTGCAGTCTCGGTTTGATTGAGACGACTGTTCATCAACGGTATGAAATATGCTTGCTATCGCTGAAGCCCTCTAGCCCCACGGTTGAACTGAACTCAATATTCATAAACGCAATAGTACAGAATTTTAACCATCCCGAAGATGGTATGCATATGACGTGTGTGTGTGTGTGTGTAGAGTCTGGACTGTGTATGCATATGGCGGTGGACATAGCGACCTTTATACTTATTATACCTCCATGTCCAGCGGCGTATGGTCCCAGCGGCGACATGGAGGTATAATAAGTATAAAGGTCGCTATGTCCACCGCCATATGCATACACAGTCCAGACTCTACACACACACACACACACACGTCATATGCATACCATCTTCGTGATGGTTAAAATTCTGTACTATTGCGTTTATGAATATTGAGTTCAGTTCAACCGTGGGGCTAGAGGGCTTCAGCGATAGCAAGCATATTTCATACCGTTGATGAACAGTCGTCTCAATCAAACCGAGACTGCAATATTTCGTATGTCCCAGTATCTAACAAAATTCTATGCCTCGAAGAGCGAAATAAACAAAATGGAATTTAATTGGGACTAACCATGCATTTGGTTATGCATTAAAAAAAACTAACCCTCCATATAACGGCAAAATTGCACTATAAAACCGTTTATCGCTGTTCAGGTGATATAATAATGTATATGTGCCGATTAAATTATGTTTATTCAAGGGTTTTTAAAATACCCTTGATCGAATATATGTAAAATGAATGAGATGGTATTGTAACTCTTAAATCTACGCTCCACTTTTGGGGTTTGACCTGGCTGATTAAAGCGGTTATATTGTGTTTATAGAGTTTGGATGCTCAAAATAGGGAATATATATATATATATATATATATATATATATATATAATATCGTCGTCAGTAGGTTACGAAACGGTGTACATATGTTGTTAATTTGACTGTGAGATAATATTTGTCAACCATAAAAGGCTAATTTATGCCTACTTGACGAAGCAACTGAACAATTTTAAAAGAAGTCTTTATTCACCAAGCAACTGGTTCGTGAGAATAGCATGTATACTTTATATAAAGGCTTTAGTCAACAAGCTATAAACAACGGATTAATGCCGATAACAAGTACATTTTAAATAATAAAAAATGTACAGTTTAAAAACACTTAATTTCCCTAGCAACAGGTTCACGCCAATGGTATTTAAAATTTAAATAATTGATAACCTTCTACTCAAAAGCACTTACACATACAATTACATTATAATCAATAAGACATTGAAATTATATTATTCAAGAAAAGTAAATGTTTCTCTAATGCCTGTGGCAATAGTCGACCCTTACTAACAGGATTTAATTAGCTATTTTCAAAAACGCCCGAACGAGTATTTTATTGCCTAATAGCCAAGGGACGTAATTTAATTTCTAGATAAGAATCACGTGGAAATTATGTAAATTGTTATGTATTTAATAAACAACTTGAATTGCTATGCATAACATGTTACACAGGCTTATATTTCTGTCTTGAAAGACGGACAATTTAATTAATTCCATTAAGCGATGGTTAAGTTTATATTATCAGGATTTTATAACGGATATTTCGTCAATAAAACACGTTTAAAAACATATTTTTTTCTGAAAGAAGGTGATAACCTGCTTAATTTTTTTAATTTTTACAATATGCAAACATTTTAAGCCGAAATTAAGATTTTATTTCATACCCCAGGCAACCCCGTTTTCTCTTCTTGGAGAAGGGGTTGGATGTTGTATGAAAGTTAATACTCGGACCACGTAATGGTATGCCGATACCTACAAGAACCCGAGTACACCACTTGGAGTATGACACCTGTATACGTTCCCTAACACATATTTTTATTTGCATGTAACTCTGTTTGATTTTGACAATTTACAACATACTGGAATAATAAAACTCATTACGTGGTCCGAGTATTAACTTCCATACCCCATCCAACCCCTTATCAAGTCCAAGAAGCGAAAACGGGGTTGGCCAGGGTTTGAAATAAAACCTTGTTTTCGGCTTACAAAGTTTGCATATTGTAAAATTAAAACATTTAATAGGTAATTTTAAACAGGTCATCGCTTTTTTTCTTCAGTAAAACATATTTTTAAGCTTGTTTTATTGTCGAATTATCCGTTATAAAATACTGCTAGTATAAGCTTTCCCATCGCTAAATGGAATTAAGGCGGGAACACGTAAACTTCTTTCATAATAACTGATACTGAATAAGTATGTCTGGACAAATGCACATTCTTTGTAAATAAAGAGTATGTATTCTTCTTATGCTAATAAAAACAATGTGCGCCGTGATTTTACAGACCATAAAGCCGCAATAGTTAAATACTATTTAAGAAAATAATGAATTAAACATCACATTTGAAGAGTTGAATGTATATTTTACTGTGGATGAGATTGAAAAATCAATTCAGTTACTAAATTTAATTGGTCATCTGGGCGTGACATGTTATTAAATGAATGTTTCATTAACGTTAAAACAATTTAATCACCAGTTATTTGCAAATTATTTCATAAAGTGTTTGAGGTTGGTCTGGTATGTTATTCCACTTGACAAAAGTGGCAATAATAATGAAGGTACTTTGTTTTAAAATTACGAAACGAAGCACAATATAGAAATTGCATAAGTAAGCCATTATGTTAACGATTGTGTTATGTAGTGATATACACGCCTTCTCAATTAACGAATGAAAGTATATCATCTATGACTTGTGTGCGACGGATGTTGCCTGCATTTTGTTGACGGGTGTTGTCTGCATTCTTTTGGCAAGTGTTGTCTGCATTCTGTTGACGGGTGTTTCCTGCATTCTGTTGGCGGTTGTTTCCTACATTCTGTTGACGGGTGTTTCTTGCACTCTTTTGTCGAGTGTTGTCTGTATTCTGTTGACGGGTGTTGTTTGCATTCTGTTGACGAGTGTTGTCTGCATTCTGTTGACGAGTGTTGTCTGCATTCTGTTAACGGGTGTTTCCTGCATTCTGTTGGCTGATGTTTCCTGCATTCTGTTGACGGGTGTTTCCTGCATTCTGTTGACGAGTGTTGTCTGCATTATGTTGACGGGTGTTTCCTGTATTCTGTTTACGGGTGTTTCCTGTATTCTGTTGACGGGTGTTTCCTGTATTCTGTTGACGGGTGTTTCCTTATTCTGCTGACGCATGTTTCCAGTATTCTGCTGACGGGTGTTTCCTGTATTCTGTTGACGGGTGTTTCCTTATTCTGTTGATGGGGGTTTCCTGTATTCTGTTGACGGGTGTTTCCTTATTCTGTTGACGGGTGTTTCCTGTATTCTGCTGACGGGTGCTGGCGGATGTTGTATGCAATCTGTGTTTCCTGCATTATGTTGACGGTTGCTTCCTGCAATTGTGTTGACGGGTGCTGGATCGTGTTTCATGCAGTCTGTTGACGGGCGTTGTCACAAGTGTGTTGACAACTATTGCCTGCGTTCTGTTGACGGGTGTTGACTGCACACAGAAGTTTGTATTTAGTTTTAAACAGTGACGTCTTGTTTAGCAAAGAGTCGATACCTACATGGGAAGTTTTGCTTTGTAAAGAAATGTCACAATATGAATAGATAAAAATATACATATGATATTATATCAATAGCAAAGGGATATAGTTCAACTAGTAGACCAACCATTGACCAGCTGCGTACAAGTGGATTATCAGCCCGGTTGGAGATACTAGATGATTTACAGCATGGGTATTATATAGCTACCCTTGATCTTCACAGCGTAGCGTTAAAATGACTCGGTGTTAATTTACTGACTGGGTAATCTATACACAGTTTTGAAGACCTTTTTACTCCTTCAGGTAAGTGTCCGATAAGTTATTGTTTGCGAGTGAAGTGTCCGATAAGTGAGTGTTTGCCAATGGTTTAAATGAAAGTGCCATAACACATAGTCTAATCGGTGGGTTAAAAACGAAATAGCTTGAACGAATTTAACGAAAATAAACTCACTTCAAAACATACCACATTTAAATTAAAACATGAATTAAGTGAAAATATTCATTGGCACAGATTACAGTAAGCTACATTGGCACGCGTCAGAGTTAAGTTTATTGTTAGGAACTAGGGGATTAGGGTTCAGTGATAAGGGCTAGTTGTAAGTTTCATTGGTTTGTTTTAATGGTGCGTTACTTCATGTTTAGCACATGTTAGGACACATATGACGGTCCATTTGTTTTCTGGCAGAGGCAAACCACCCCATTTTTCCTGGGTAGAACCACTACTTTATGTTATACCTCCCGTCATCCGTAAGAATCGAAACTTCCTCACCAAAAAATAAATGGGAAGAAAATCTCGGTGTAAGCTCATACAGTTAGATATGTTTCTCTCATGACCCTGAATAGAGGTGAAAACTTGACTGTATACAGCGCCAAAGAACACTCCCCTAACAATATGCTATTATTTTTCTCCATTTGTCCGTTTCTTTATTAAATTTCGTCGAGCAAATTAACCTCATGTAATGGAATTTAAACTGTTGGACAAACATTTTCGTTGGACAGTTAGTTGTAACATAACAACCTACTGCGAACAATAGTAGTTCACTATCCACTTTCTCTAACTGTTCACATAAGCAGGTGTAAATTGTATCGACCAAAGAAAAGTTGAAAACTTACATTGTAGCCGCGGTCAAACTGTCGGTAGTGGCTATAGAGGGTATATAAAGCAGAGTGTATAACTGGGATACTAGTAAATAAGCTGTATTAACTCTTCAATATCTGAGTCTTATTGTGTTCTATGTAATAAGAGAGTATATTATTTAACAATAAGTTTTGAATATCTAAAATAAGAAAAAAATCTTTAACGTTTAGTTTACGGATCAACGACGGCGTTACCATCTATTGTACTCTTAAGGTAATATATATTTTCTCATTTTATAATATCTTTTTTTTTCATGTATAGTATGGTTGTGTTTGTTGCTCTATTTAACTTCAAAGAAATGGTGATAATAATAATTATAATATTTATATATATATATATATATATATTTAAGAGAGAACTCATTTGAATTATTGCAATCTTCCATGACACACTGAACAATTTAATATATAATTATTATGTATAGAAGATATGGGATATATACTCGCCGTCAATGAACGCACCGTTTAAAAGTTAGAATGTTTAGGCATTTTGAACAAAATATGATATATTCCATATAACGAGTCGACATATAATATTGTTTTGCGTGCATATCTGGATTTAGTACATTCCACATTGGTGTTATGAAATGCACGTGCAATTCCGGTTTTCTTCAGTTACATCGCACAAAGAAATACTTTTCACAAAAACATTCATGGCGTAATACTGTTAGATGGCAAACAATAAAAATGCCGGTATTGCAGCTTGAAATTTAGTGGAACAGTCTTCTTTTTATGATTATCCATAGTAAACAATGTTAAACGACAAATAAATAACTAGGTAACTACTTGTCCAATAAAACCTTAATTTCGGCTTAGAAAGTTTGTATATTGTAAAATCAAAACATTTAATAGGTAATTTTAAAAAGGTTATCGTATTTTTTCAATATAAAACGTTTTTAAAAATGTTTTATTGTCGAAATATCCGTTATAAAATCCTGCTAATATAAGCTTTCCCATCGCTTAATGGAATTAAGGCGGGACCACGTAATGCTAAATAGCATTTTTCCTTTTGGAGTGATAATTTGTCCCAGAAAAAATACTTTGTTGTCTTTATGAATCGACTTTGACCTCTTTTTTGCAATGTTTCGCATCGAAAAGCCGTAATTTGGAGTTTCAGAGAAAATGTCATAGAGAACTGTATGCAAATGGGTTGTCCAGTCATTAACACTTTACGTTTAAGCACAACGCTAGTACCAGACTTGCCTTTATATTCAAGTAGTGCTACCGAAACAAGTATGATGCCACAAATAATAAATAATTGCCTTGTAAATTGGATTCTGGCTTAATAATCGGTACACTTTGTACTCAAAGAGCATATTACTAAAGCTGTTTATTTTTTCGTGTTTATTGACTTTATTAAGTATTTGTTCGATAAGATCATGTGCAGATATGCACAATGTCATTCTTTATAACAGTTATGCAAGGGTTAAATTGTATAAGAAAAAAAACGCACACTGATAGTGTCGCTGTCGACTGCTCTGTTATTGTTTTTGAAACGCATATATCTTGATCGATATTAAGTCAGTCGATTCGCCAAAACTTAAGTTTTTAATGAATTATATTCTAAGTTTTTCTTTGATAAATAGTTTTTCTTTGATAAATCAATAAAAATTAAGTGTTCGTACAGGCGTAAAGCACCCACTGCATCCCAGGAAATGTCGGCTGGGGAAGTCGCATAATGGCGGCGAGTAAATAATGTTCTTTTCTTTTTGTAAAAAAATATATATATATACATTTAAACTAAAAAAGTGGTTTAAAATCTTTATCTATATGTGACATTTTTTTCAAGCATTTTCATGTTGAACTTGTTTTGCTTGTATATATGTAAATGAGTGTTTGAATACACTATGTTGACATCTCAGTGTTTATGCCAGCTAGTAAATGCAGTCATTCGTGCGACAAAGTCTTCCGTAGGTCATGGGTGACTTTTCATAAGAATGAAAGTAATTCTAATTTAAAACGTGTCTGGCTATGAATGCCGACATTGCACTTTTATTCATAACATAGATAACTAATGGCAAAACTCAATGGGCGTATTACACCTACATTTCGCATAAAACAAGTCTCTAAGATAAGCAGGAGTATGATATTATGGAATGCTTTAACCGTTAGATTACACGTCTGTCAATAGACTGGCTGTCGTCCCAATGATTTTTTTTCTAATATTTTGCAATTAGAATCTAAATATAAGCTTAACATTCCAACATTTCTGAATAGCTTTGAACCACTTATGTTTGAAACCAATAATTCAAAGGGGACTTAATGCAGACTATTTTAGTTAATGATAGCTTGAGTTGTCTCAAATAGTATAAACATCAACACCAAGAAACATAACGACTTAGCCAATCTAGTCTTTCACCCGATGGAAGGAGTTCCGAAATATTCATTAAGAATAAGCCTTGCAATTCTTTTTGGAATCTTACGATTTTATCTTCCAGTAAAAAATAATAATTTCCCCCATATCACGCAACAGTAATCAAGATGGAGTGAGATTAAGGCATTGAAAAATAATTTTACGTATATATCTAGACAGGTAGATCTTAATGCGAGACGATAGATATAACAAAAAATTACATTTTCATGAGAACGTTATCAATTTGGCTTTTCCAAGAGAGAGTGTTGTCAATTGTAATATAATTTATCTCAGTAAAATATGGCAAATGATAATGTAAAGCAATGATATAAAATAATCAAATTGCGATACACTTATATAATAAGTGACGGCTGGATGTTCATATTACTATATTTTTGTTATAGGTTACCTTTACAAAGTTTTACAAGCATGATGTTTGTTTATTTAAAAAAAAAGAAATCGTCATAGAGAGCATTATAAAATATGTTGGTCTTTTTTTTGTATTTTATTTTAATATTCCAGTTTTAGATTTGTGGATGCATGTGGTGTGTAGTATGATATAAGCTTTATATATTTTAAATCAAATGTATGTATGCATACATTTTACAACTGCCAGCTATTCAGCCTGGTCCCGTCTTAATTCCTCTATTCAGCCTGGTCCCGTCTTAATTCCTCTATTCAGCCTGGTCCCGTCTTAATTCCTCTATTCAGCCTGGTCCCGTCTTAATTCCTCTATTCAGCCTGGTCCCGTCTTAATTCCTCTATTCAGCCTGGTCCCGTCTTAATTCCTCTATTCAGCCTGGTCCCGTCTTAATTCCTCTATTCAGCCTGGTCCCGTCTTAATTCCTCTATTCAGCCTGGTCCCGCCTTAATTCCTCTATTCAGCCTGGTCCCGTCTTAATTCCTCTATTCAGCCTGGTCCCGCCTTAATTCCTCTATTCAGCCTGGTCCCGCCTTAATTCCTTCAAGCGATGGGAAGCTTATATTAGCAGGATTTTATTACGGACATTTCGACAATAAAACATGTTTTACTGAAAAAATGCGATAACCTGTTTATAATTAACTCTAAAATGTTTTAGTTTTACAATATGCAAACATTTTAAGCCGAAATTAAGGTTTTATTTCATACCCCAGCCAACCCCGTTTTCGTTTCTTGGAGAAGGGGTTGGATGGGGTATGAAAGGTAAAACTCGGACCACGTAATGGTGGTAAAGCAGGTTCTCACGCAGATACAAAATCAATACAGGCTGCAACGTTTACTTTTTTACATAATCTATACATTTATTAAAGCTCTGACGTAATTGGCAGCCAGAAAGGAGAGTCTTGCTTTTAGTTTTTTGTAAGATTATACATAAATCACTGACAAAGTTAACCAACATGAGATATTCAAACATCTGTAATATATACGTTTTACTGGCGTTACTGGCCCGGTGTCAGAATAATGTGACTGGTTAACATGTCATTTGTCTTGATGATTTCTAAGGTTTAAAGTCCCTCTACCATATGAGCCCCCGGGAAGAATCCCCCGTTGACTCGGCATTATGTCTGGACTATTGTGTGAGTGATTGTGTGTAGTGCTATGTATCTATCTACAGTCTACTTGAAGCAGATATAGTGCTGCCACGCTGGAATACCACACCGTAGTACATGATACCACACCCAGACACATTATTTTGACACGGGTTGACCAAATGTAGTACTACCCATTATTTGCTTGTCAGGCATTTTTAAAGTCTTTGATATGACGCGGTCAGTGGACTCGAACCCACGACCTCCCGAATGCAAAGCAGACACTCTAACCACTACACCAGAATGCTTCGGTTTCATTTGTCTTCGGCCTGATATTCCATTTTATTGCACCTCGCACAAAATCCTAGGAATTTAATTGGATTAGAGCGGTCACATGGTGATCTTCTATTATTCTATAGTGGGTCAGTAGATTTCATAGGGGGTCACTAAAACAATATGGACTAAAATACCGATTCAAAGTTTAAATCATTTGCAAATAGTTCTTTAACTAAGGCGTTAGTAACAAACATAATAAGTAAATTTAAACTGTACCGGTCGTGATGTCAACGTCATGACGTCAAATTGCGCGAACGTCTCAATGACGTTGACGCTCCATTAAAATGGGTTACTTATCGGTGTTTGCCTTAAAAAAGGTGCTCGGTGCAATAAATCAGTTATTGGTTTGTTACTGACCCCCTACAGCAATATGTGGGGTCAGTCAGATATATAGAGGGACTCGGCTATCGCCTCGCCCCCTATAAATCTTACTGACCCCACATATGTCTGTAGGGGATCAGTAATAAACCCAATAACTAATAGTGGCCTGACCATAAAGTTGAGCATTTAGCTCACTGCTACAAATATACACCGTCGTGATATGACTCATACATACATACATACGTACGAATATGTACTGCGTACGTGCTGAATTAGGGCAAATAATGATGTTGTGGGCATACATAATAGTTAGGAGAGAAGACAACTGTAATACGTTTTGGTAGAATTACTTGACATACAAAATGCCACCATAACGTTACGTGTTAACTACAGGAGCCTGTGAGAAGACCCCGAGCGACACGCTTCTGAAACCGAGATTCGCTAGCCCCTAAAAATGCATACCAATTTATATTCACTGTCTGCAAAAAAAAAAATGCATACCAATTTAATATGCAGCACCTACATAATATACAGTATCTGCCAATATATTCCATACAATACTTGCCAATTTAATAAACTGCTTTTGCCAAATATTTAGCATCTCGCCAATAGATTCCATGAATACATCCCTATTTAATATACCGCATTTGCCCAAATTCCGTAAAAAGCATACCATCTTAATTTGAAGTATCTTGCAAAAAGATAACCTTATGACAAACGTGTATATCTTGGCACTATATGTCATAAATTTAGAAAGTTCATTACGTGGTCTAAGTATTAACATCCATACCCCATCCAACCCCTTCTCCAAGAAGTGAAAACGGGGTTAGCTGGGGTAAGAAATAAAACCTTAATTTCGGCTTAAGAAGTTTGCAATATTGTAAAATTAAAACATTTAATATGTAATTTTAACAGGTTATTGCATTTGTTCAGTAAACGATGTTTCTAAACGTGTTTAATTGTCAAAATACCTGCTAATATGAGATTTCCCATAGGTTAATGGAAGGCGCGACCACGCAATGTCCAGATAACCAAAAATAGATCTTGCAGCAATAAAAGAAAGTTTTAAAAGTTCGTAAAGTATACCAGACTGTAGACTGTCTGTCGTATCAGTGGTTATAATTTAGTTTTTTTGAAATCAGAATCAAAATAACATCTTCAATCCTATAAAAATGTTTATCAGTCGGAAATTTTCTGAATAGCTCTGAACCACTGTCTGAAGCCAATTAATTCAAAGGGGACTTAATGCAGACTATTTGATTTAGTTTAAACATATTTTATTCATTGTATTTACAAGTTAAGCATACATACAATAACAACAAATAAAGGATTGGAACGGAAGTGTAATGCTTATTAAGTTCCTTTCCTTAGACTATTTGATTTGATGATAGCTTGAGTTGTCTAAAATATTATAAACATGAACAAACATAAGGGCATAGCCAGTCTAATCAGACTGTTTCCGTCACTGGATTACGTGATGAAAGACTGATCGTAAATCGTATTTAAATACTAGTTTGATTGGTATACTACAATACTAGACGGAAGACAAACATTAAACGTTACAATCCATTTTAGGATTTAGGAAAATACGTCATCATCGAGTACACAGTCTGTCCGGTCATCGCACGTATATGGGTCAACCAGTAAACATGCAGTGCTTTGTAAAACAATAGGGTCATAGCCACTTTTGATAAACTTTCTAACACGTTAAAAGATTGTATGAAAAAAAAATAAACCCTTCTTTTTAAATGTAAGATATCAGTAAATCAATGCTTATACCATTACATTGTTTATACATAATATTATGAAACAAATAAAAACTTTTATTGATTTAAATAACAACAAAATCGTCTAAGTAATATAGATTAGGAAAATCTTGTTTCGTGGGTAAACCCTGATCGACCTAAATGAAAATATAAGTAGTTTAAGAACGCTTCTGCGACGAGGACTGTCCCAACATGAATTCGGTGGTGGGGTGATTTACATTTACTTCGTAAGATCCTTCGTCACTTTTATACAATCTTTATTAAACGAGTTAGAAAGTTTATCAAAAGTGGCTATGACCCTATTGCTTTACAAAGCACTGCATGTAAAATGGTTGACCCATGTACAGTTCGCTACTATGCAGTCCTTTTTGTGCGATGACCGGACAGATTGTGTACTCGATGATGACGTATTTTCCTAAATCCTGAAATGGATTGTAACGTTTAATGTTTGTCTTCCGTCTTGTCTTGTAGTGTTTATTCTCTAGATTCTCTGGCTTCTGCCAAGTCATTGAGTACTTGCTTTGTGGCTTTCTATTCTTATATACATGATCATCTTCGTGTTAAAGTTATATTGCCTGGCGGGGAATTTTCATTCACATTGCTCACGTTTAGTTGGGCAGACAATATGATCAGAGTGCGGTTTAACATGATTTCAATCTGCCAGCGGCCTGCCACTGACCTTTCCAAGGTTGCTGCCACTGACCTTTCCAAGGTTGCTGCCACTGATCTTTTTATGTTCAAGGTGTCGCACAATTTGCACCATTTTAACCTTGTAATTGTTGTTTGTTTTGATTAAGTTTAAACATCTTTATTTTACATCGATTGCGAAACAAGTTATTGCAGCTTAGATTAATCACTCTCGATGGCTTCCTGGGTAAAACAATTACTAAGCAATGTGGATTAATTATCTTGCTCAAGGATAAATAACGTGGCCGCGGCGAGGATCGAACCCACGACCTCTCGATCTGGAGTTTGTTTTGATTGGCTGTCGTCTATGAATGCAACATTTCCTACTTCGGTATATAATTCGAACTGACTACAATGTTGGCAATATTATTTGGAAACATTGCTGTTTTGACCAAATTTAAGGTCGATAGTCCTAAAATCAAAAAATAAATCTGCTTTAAATATGAAATTCCAATAACCTAACTGGTTCACGAATGTTCTTGTGACCGGGTCGAGAAGTGCACCATAGGAATCACTCTCGATATCGATCCCATTGTAGAGGTAGTATAGTTTGTGGCCTTCGATAAGCTATCGTATTTGTCTAATGTCCGTATAATTTATGTTGTACTGATAAGCTCTCTCTCTGTTTCATTTAGCCATGTCTTTGACATCAAGTCGCAGTGTTCTTTCGCCGGTTTGTGTTTTATCGCTGAAGAATGGATCATTTGTTACTTATATGGATATTATAAGATGAACGCAGGTTTACCCTTAATTAGTTTAAATTTAAGTCCGTCTTATTTTTAATGTCCATATCGGAAAATACTAAATTCTTATCGGATATATAGTTTAAGCAGACACGTAACTTGCACGATGTATTAATTTTATTTGGTGATTATCACGGATTTTCCGTGGTTTATCATTTTTCAAGATATATTTTGCTCACAATCAGTGAAAATGTTTTGTTTCTGGATTAACGAGTTACTCCTATAAATCAATGCGGTATGTATTGTCACTTCTCTGTTTTTATCAGATATTTTTTCTTACGAATGTGTACATTTTTTATGTTTTTATCACTACTAGATTACATATCGAAAGTAGTGGAAGTACTATATTATATTACAAACGGTGGTATCGATCATACACTGAAAAAGTCGTACATTTCATAAAAAAACAACATAATGGCCGAACACGATAAATACGAAATATTGCAGTCTCGGTTTGATTGAGACTGTTCATGAACGGTAGTGGCATATGCTTGCTACCGTTCCTGCCCACTAGCCCCAGGTTGAGAAGAACTCAATATTCATAAAATCAATAGTACATACTTTTAACCATCCCGAAGATGGCATGCATATGGCTGTGGATATGCCATATTTACTGTCATTATTCCATGTCCAGCGGTGTATGGTCCCAATATCTATCTATAAAATGATATGCTCCAAATCTAATCCTAGCCCAAACCATAACCCTAGCCGAACGAATGTCAAACGCCGAACTATGAACTATTCGCTAACTTCCCACTGTTTGGCCGGCGTTTTCGAACTCCTCAATTTGAAAGAGCCTGCATCTATAAATCTGAATGAGCGTGATGGGTTGTCAAGAACCGCGGTATTGGACTTAACGTTTATGATTTATCCGAGATATAATTAAGACCAGTAGTTTGTTTTCTGCGTCATCGTTGCTTTGTAAACGACATCACATAAAAGTATATATCATCCATACATTAATATTTCATTGCCATACACCTGAAGAAGAGCATTGTAGGTTTTGAGAACATGGTATAGAAAATATTAGTTGCTACTGTAGTTGCTGAGAACGTAATAAGGAAGTCGTTTTGTTGATATTGTTGTTGTTGTTCAGGTGTTGTAGTAGTAGTCTTTTAAACCATTTTAGTTGTCGTTGGTTTTGTTATTGTTGTTGTAGCCGTTGTTGTTGTTGTTGTAGTTGGTGTTGTCGTCGTCTTAGAACAGTGTATTTGTTGTTTGTGTTGTTGTTGTTGTTGTTGTTTTTGTTGTTGTAGTTTTTAGAACATTGTAGTTGTTATTGTTGTTGTTGTTGTTTTTGTAGTTGTTTTTTGGACCATTGTAGTTGTTGTTTCAGTTGTTGTTGTAGTTTTTTAGAATATTTAGGTCGTTGTTGTATAAGTTGAGAAGATTGAAGTGTAGTTGTCGTACAAAGAGACTGATTTTGTGTTTAGTATTTATTGCATGAGTTTGTTGTATTCCTTATGGTGTTCCATTAGGGCCATTGTACTGTCGCTACATCGAATCGCAAACGCAGCAGCCCGACAATGACATCTCGAGTGTGACAGCGTTACGGAACGATTGTTCGATGTTGACAGTACGATGACACGATGGTGACAGTATGATGGCCCGATTGTGACATCGTACTGTTGTACTTTCACCATCATACCATCGTACCTTTACTCTTTTACCACCTTATTTGTCACCAACTTACCTTCTTGCTTTTACTACCTTACCTTCGCGTTATCACCATCTGACCTTCGCACGTTCACCATCCTACCATCGTACCTTCGCGACTTCACCTTACCGTCGCGTTTTCGCCATAATACCCGCGCGATATCACCATGATCATACCTTCGTACTTATACTATCATACCATCGTACCTCCGTGATTTCACCACATTGCCATAGCATAATACCGGCGCGTAATCACAATATTTCCTTCGCACTTTATTGTACCGTCGCGTTTTAACAATTGTACCATCGTGCTATCATCATCGTACCTTTGCACTCCGTCACTATATATCACCATCCGAGGGCTCGAACCTCACACTCTAGGTTCTCTGTGTACAGGTCAAATTCCCATATTAACATCATTATTAGTGTTTTTGTTAGTCAATGGTTCATAGGTATTGGAATGCCATCCAAGCATGGTGCCCGTCACCATTGTGTCATTATACAAGGCACTGTCACCATCATTTCTCAGAAGTATGGTCAACGTTAAACGTTTCACTACACATTTAAATGTAGATGTGCCATCGTACAGTCACCATGGTGCCGTCGCAATGTCACCATATGTATCAAAATAAACTTTTATAGCGATGTAGCATGTATGTTTCACATATCCGGTTTGCCTATTGCCGCGACCTGCTACAGCGGCGCCCAACGGGTTATATGTATACCCTAACGTCTCCAGATGTGGCGCTAGTTGCAGTTGAATGGTAGCCAGTGGTTATAACCCATTAATTCAAAACTGTAATTGTTTCTGTTCGTAGTTCTTTATTATCCAATGACACATTATTCTTCTTTCTTTTTTTAAATTTAATCCATTCAATAATTATTCGTTGTCTCTGTGGAAAATAAATGATCAACATAACAGTACGAGTGGTGGCATACCACGATCAGTAGTGTCATTTAATACGTGGTCCCGCTTTAATTCCATTAAGCGATGGGAAAACTTATATTAGCAGGATTTTATAACGGATATTTCGACAATAAAATATGTTTAAAGATATATTTTACTGAATAAATGCGATAACCTTACAATATGGAAACATTTTAAACCGAAATTAAGGTTTTATTCCATACCCCAGTCAACCCCGTTTTCGCTTTTTGGAGAAGGGATTGGATGGGGTATGAAAGTTAATACTCGGACCACGTAATGTATTACTTACTGATCGTTTGGAGCCTTCGAGTCAAATCTAAGTGGCTTTAAAGTAGAATATTTCTTGAGCCGCTGCTAGTGATTGTGATAGGTTTTGCACCTTATCTTACCTGCCATGTTTAACTCAGTAAAACCGAGTCTGCTACTTATCTCTCTTTTAGAAAGCTTTGGGATAATAAAATAATACATATGTTTTAGTAACTGTCCTTGTTTAATTTAATATTTAAACCATTAAACAGATGTCATTATGATAAAATACTTATATACGTGCATACGAGTGTGGATTTAGGTCGAGTTTGTCTGTTCGCAATACCTCAAGTGTAAAACGCACTGTTTGATTTTAATTCTAATTATTTTTTCCTGAATGCTTTAAGTGCAATATAATGTTATCCTTGTATTAATAAATGTATGACGTTTATTTACCTTTGAAAGGATTCGTTTACATTATTTTAAGAAACGTTTATTACTTGTTCACTTTACCTATATTTAATCAAATATTTGAGTAAGGGTACTTGAATCACCTATACGGCACTTCATGATTAATTTAGAAGCCTGGTTTATTATTAACATAGAGTAACAATTTATCATTTCACGTATACCCTTAATGGGAAGCATTGGTGAATGGAAATAGTGCGTTTGCTGCAATATTGACGACGTACTTGACTATTTTAAGAGTTTTGTTGTGATACAACTGAAATAACGAGTTGACGCGCGAACGACAGATCGGACCACGACTGACAGGATTACTCGCGTTAAAGTGTCGGTGTAGACACGCTGACCGGATTACTCACATAAAAGTGTCTGTCTACCGTTGACCGGATTACTCACGTTAAAGTGTCTGTGTAGACACGCGACCGGATTACTCACGTTAAAGTGTCTCTTACCGGATTACTCGCGTTAAAGTGTCTGTGTAGACAAGCTTACCTGAGTACTCACGTTAAAGTTAGACACGCTGACCGGATTACTCAAGTTAAAGTGTCTGTGTAGACACGCTGACCGGATTACTCACGTTAAAGTGTCTGCGTAGACACGCTGACCGGATTACTCACGTTAAAGTATCTGTGTAGACACGCTGACCGGATTACTCACGTTAAAGTGTGCTGTTGTGTAGGACAAATTGGAAGCAGGTGAGATATGGAAATGATGTATTCGGCAGTGTTAAAATTGTTTTCACAATTTAAATGGAGTATGTATGTATGTATGTATGTATGTATGTGTGTGTGTGCGTGCGTGCGTGCGTGCGTGCGTGGTTTAACACGGATTGGAGGCGATCTGGAAGTATAATGGGTGGTCGGGAAAACTCGACGACTCGGCTAATTTGTGGTGCATAATGCATAATGTTTTGTGATCTAAGTACACTTAAGTTGATAATATGTACAACTACCAAAAAGAACCCCAAAATGAATCGATAGTGATGATTCAACAGCAAACATACGAGTCGTCTGATCTCCATCCAGTCGAAAACAAATCATAAATAATAATTCAACCAAACTTAAATTTGCGACTTATATAATGTATGTATACATTTTATATGAAACTGAAGCACATAAGGATGGGTTTCTCTTGTATTTGTATTGGCACCAATTACTTTTTAAGGTCGTCAGTCCCTTTAACATCTCTGTTAACAATCTTTCAGTCACAGCACGACTGTATCTACTTAGCAGTGAGGTCTATGCTCAACTTGCAAACTGAATGGAATGCAATCGCTTGCAACGTAATAAAGACAATATTTTCAGCTTAAGGTCTGTTATCTTATGTTAAAATACAAACCACTCCTAAAGTACTATATAGTATACAGACAACTATCGTTGCATTAGTACACTTAACTTAACCCGAAAGCACTCGTTATGAAGGCTATACGTTTGCAAATTGTTATTGACACTCGTTATGGAGGCTATACGTTTGCTATTTTTTTTATTGACACTCGTTATGGAGGCTATACGTTTTCTAATTGTTATTGGCACTAGTTATGGAGTCTATACGTTTTCTAATTGTTATTGACACTCGTTATGGAGGCTATACGTTTGCTAGTTGTTATTGACACTGGTTATGGAGGCTATATGTTTGATAATTGTTATTGACACTCGTTACGGAGGCTATACGTTTTCCAATTGTCAATGACCCTTGTTATGGAGGCTATACGTTTGCAAATTGTTATTGACACTCGTTATGGAGGCTATACGTTTGCTATTTTTTTATTGACACTCGTTATGGAGGCTATATATATATATACGTTTTCTAATTGTTACTGACACTAGTTATGGAGGCTATACGTTTGCAAATTGTTATTGACACTAGTTATGGAGTCTATACGTTTTCTAATTGTTATTGACACTCGTTATGGAGGCTATACGTTTGCAAGTTGTTACTGACACTGGTTATGGAGGCTATACGTTTGAAAGTTGTTACTGACACTCGTTATGGAGGCTATATGTTTGCTAATTGTTATTGACACTCGTTATGGAGGCTATACGTTTGCAAATTGTTATTGACTCTCGATTTGGAGGCTATGCGTTTGCTAATTGTTATTTACGCTCGCTGTTAGGCTATACATTTGCTAATAGTTATTGACACTCGTTATGGAGGCTATAATTTGCAAATTGTTATTGACACTCGCTGTTAGGCTATACATTTGCTAATATGTATTGACACTCGTTATGGAGGCTTTACATTGGCTAATTGTTATTGACAGTCGTTATTTAGGCTATACGTTTGCTAATTGTCACTGAAACTCGTTATGGAGGCTATATGTTTGCAAATTGTTATTGGCAATCTTTATTGAGTTATACATTCGCTAATTGTTATTGACACTCGTTATGAAGGCTATACGTTTGCTTTGCCACTCGTTACGGAGGCTTTACGTTTGCTAATTGGTATTGACAATCATCATTGAAGCTATATATCGGAATAAGAAATCGAGCCAGTTTATAATATTATTTAGGTAAGCTTAATACTACTATAGTACCCACACTCTCTATAAGTGACAGAATTACAAGCCGCACAACAGCATAACAAACTGTTAGTAAAGCATGTACATGTAAAATAGAAATGTAAAATAAAATAAAATACATAAATTTACAAAGATGCAATGTCAATGGAATGTGAATTTTAATCTCAAGTGGGCTTACTCATATTTTGTATTACATAGTGAAAGACTGTGTTTATAAAATAGATGATTTAATAATATGAAAATAGTTATACCCTCTTCTCCATATGTACAATTGTTTATGCTGTTTCATTTCGTATTACCTGTCATTGTATTGTGTTAACTATTTGTATCCTCACAGGCCTTAAGGCCTATTGGAATTTGTAATAAAACATATATACATGTTTAATTAACGTATTTTGAAGTTACATTCCACTAAGGACTCTATGTGTCTTGTGATCCATGGCACACATACATACTAGCCAAATTTTCTAAGTACCCACCGAAGAATATGTCAATAATATTCCCAATGCTTTGTTTATTCGTTCATAACAAATATCCTCTTTGCATTTCTGGAGAATAAAGTTCACAAAAAAAGATCGTCTGCTATATCGGATCGCATGAACACATTTTAAAGCGTTTAAGTCAACGTGTTTACTTAGAAATAACTTATAACAATTAGACGATGGGAAAGCTCATATAATCATGATTTCATAACGGATACTCCAAGAATAAAAAACATGTTTAAAAACATTTGTTACTTAAAAAAATGCGATAACCTGTTTAAAATTATCTATTAAATGTTTTAGTTTTACAATATGCAAACTTTTTAAGCCGTAATTAAGATTGTATTT
This sequence comes from Cyrtodaria siliqua, assembly GCA_037043455.1. Lineage (NCBI taxonomy): Eukaryota > Metazoa > Mollusca > Bivalvia > Adapedonta > Hiatellidae > Cyrtodaria > Cyrtodaria siliqua. Next base: position 94,833 of record JAWPHD010005423.1, on the reverse strand, counting down.
CATACCCCAGCCAACCCCGTTTTCGCTTGTTGGATTGGGGTATAAACGTTAATACTCGGACCACGTAATGCTTAAAGGCCACGGTTGAGTATAAAAAAAACAAAATGGATCCAGAGAAACTTTTCTGATAATTTTATGCATTATGTTGCTCATAGAGATTTAATCACACATTTCTAAATAATAAAGCATTTTTAAACCATAAAATTTGACATGTAAATACACTAAACATTACTCTATACAGATATATCTAAATAATTATATAATGTATTTATTTTCCATACTTTCTAGAACAAAACTTTTATTCCTAACTGTAAACTTTTGAATTTAATGCATCTATTAATAGCTGTACCTGTACAATATAAGATAAGTGATTGGTCAGTGTGCTGAAACCTTTATCTTGAAGCAGACGAAATACTAACTGGCTACAGTGTATACATAATGACGGTAGTCCCTACCTAACGCTGTGGTTTAAGCATATTCTCCAAACGAAATTGTCTTACTATATAAAACCATGGTCATCACATCAAATTGAATCCATTAATTTTAATTCATTTTGGGTCAAAAACTTGGAGGTATCTATGCGGTTAGTTCACACGCATACCTATTATCTGAAAGACAATCAATTATGTTATTTTAGGTTTATACGTCTCCAAAGGTTATCTTAGAGGAGTAAGGTCAACGTAATGAATGCTCAAGTTTCAAATTAACGACTGTTATTTATAGATTGTCACGTAAACATCAGAGTGTTTTGGCCCTGTCAGAGTTAAGCCCAGAGTTAAGTACACGTATTATATTACTTAGTTTACATAAATATCGCCGTGAGAATCATCGCTCTTAGGGTATGTACCTACCATAAAGCGAGCCATGACTCTATTGCTTTGCATTATAAGTAGGGACCTCCGCATTTTCTCGGAGAGGTTTTTGATAGGTTTCACGCAATGCGTGCATAACCAACGGCCGTATGTCATTTGAATAACCTTAAATACCTTAGTTATCTGCCTGGAGGGTAAAGGTCAGACCCGTTAATTCTATTGGGCCCTGTTGCTAAGTAATACTAAGATATAAATAATAACAGAGTTTAAAAAATGTAGTGCATACCGTTTCAGAGAAAGTAACCTAAACTGCCCTTTGCGTGGAGGGTCAATGTCACATCCACAATCCATATGTCACGTGGCAATGACCCAATATACAACTATAAGGTGTAGTGCATGCAATTCTTTAGACATTGACCTAGATGTAAAATATTAAGTTATCTGCCCTTTGCTTGGAGGTTGACGGTCACATCCGCATTTTCTTATGTCATGAAGCGATGTACTACGTAAGATACAACTACTACCAAAGTGTGAAAGCTCTAGTTCATACAGTTCGGGAGAAAAATAGTCCTATAGAAATTAGGGCACCCAGACGCGATGGCACCGTAGATACGCACTGTACCACAAACTAAGAGAAAAAATAACTACACGATGAAAAGGTCAATATACAACACAAAGGGTGGTGAATACAGTGTTACCGACTTGGAACGGTCAGTAGGCAATGGCCTTAACGCAAAACTTGAATGTTGACGCCACCGCCGCCGCCTTCAAAAAAAGACGAAAAGAAGTGCCAGTCATAATTAAATGTCTTTCACATACCTTGAACAATGTCTAATTGGCGTAACCTATTTTTATTCATCTTGAAGTAAACACCACCCCGTGCATTATAATGGTTGTACTACTTTTTAAAAAATAAATAAAATAACACATCTTATTGTAAACTCCGCCACTTGCTGAAGGCTGTTCTTCCTGTATGACCATATTATTTCGCTTTTATGACTGTAGTCAGTATTTAAACTTCCATTTTAGTTTTAGTGCATGTGCAATTGAAAGCGGTGAATTATATATCTTGGTGGTCTCGGAGGTTACTATTATCTACTGGGTGTCAATTGCCTGCGTTCGTCACCTGACATGTCCTATCGGCTGCTATACAATGATATTATTATCTCAAGTAACCAGGGAGGTGACAACCAGATACCGAGCATATCGTCTTTCGAATTTGTAAACAGCTTCTCCTCAAATTACATTGACGTGTCTCACGGAAATTTGATTTTGAATGTGTAAACTATCAGTTTTCATAAGCTAGACGTGTTAATAAAGACGACGACGAAGAAATTGTATTGACAAACTTTAAAAACTATAACAACATTATAGTATAACAACATTATAGTAATTAATTATCTTAGTGTGCATAAAAGGAGGCGCCCGCCATTTACACACACTAACATGTTATGAATTTAAAAACAAAGTTAAACCTGCTCGCTGAGATCTCGACTTAAAGATCACTTTAAGTGCATCCGTCCGTGCGACCGTCCGTCCGGACTCCATCAAAGTTAAGATACAATAAATACTAAAAGGGTGATCCCTTGGAAGCAACAAACACAAACAAGAGAGAAAAGTAGCAGACTCGGTTTTATTGAGCCTGTACATGAGAGGTAATTATAAGATGCAACACCTCTAATTCAAGCTTACCTTGACTTCCAAGATGGGCATATTGCCCAGCATATTGCCCAGACTGCATCAGGATGTTCCTTTTATTGACCTGGAATGATGAACACATTTTGTCGTCGCTGTGACCTACTTTCTTCCTAATATAGATCACGTCCATGTTGGGTACACGTTATGAATCCCAGCTTCTGTTGGTGGGATATAGATCAAACTACATACAGTATTTTTCTTTTCTTTTCGACTTGACTTGCTGAGTCCAGGTTGTTGTTGTTTTTGTCGTTGTGTCCTACTTTGTCTGAAATATAGGTCATGTCCGTTTTAGGGTACACGATATTAATCTCAGATTATATTGGTATGGTATTAACCAAATTGCACGAGTATGTTCCTTTTATCGACCTGACATGGTTAACCAATTCGGGTATGCCATGGCTGGAACATACTGCATCCGTGTGTACTTCTGGTAGACATGAAAAGTCATTATGTGGGCTCAGCATACAGGCCATGGCTGCAACCTACTGCATCCGTGTGTACATCTGGTTGGGCCACTGAGTTTTATGTATCGATATCTACCATGCAATATTGTTAATGTTATCGCTTACGTTTCTTTCGTTAACATACTGTCGTATAGTCCAGTTGTGTACTGTGACCTTTGTAAGTTTGCTCTCATCTGATTTAATAACTTGGTTGATGTTTGCGAGTTCTTGGAACAACGTTTCACTAGTTTAAGTACTACATAGTACAACCTATGAGAATCTTTGAAAGTATGTTGCCAGCTCGATATTTGTAACATTTATGTGCACGATATCGGAGGTAGTTATTAATAGTTTTGTAATGCCATGAACATTATGTGTATGTTAAGTATATTACTGTTGTTGTATTGAATTTACAGTCTTCTAGAATAATCCAAACATATGGTGGCATATTTCTGCCAGCCTGATAACCCCTTAATGATACAGTATTACGGAGCGATTTATGTCAACACCGTATCTAAGTTGTCGTCAGATAAAATATATTATGGCGACTTGATTGATGTATATGGCGTCATCAGAAAGTGGGTATCTCGCCAAAAAGTATGTCATTGTCCACTAAGTAAATATTATGTATTTGTTACGTTGATTTGTAAGTTAAATTTGTTGTGTGAAAATGCGCACTCTTACTATTATTGTATTCCAATGGTTCGTTAAACCATTGGAATATGATCGATAGTAAGCTCGGTAGGGCCACACGTTTAGCACGTGTAGACCCAGTTGATATGTGTACGAATTGAATGTTGTTTAACGGGTCATCAACACAGTATAGGTTATTAGAGCCGCCCCAGAGAGAGGGGAAGGATACATAGGAACACGGGAACAGTGCCCTACTCTTATTATCAAATAGATTCCTATGGTTCATTAACGTGCTCGGACCGATACACGGGACCATCCGGTTTACATCCCCATCCGACAGACGAGGCTAAGGGAAAGTAACCGAAGAAGCTTAGTGACACCACGGAGGAATGAATTGAACCCGGGGCCTCCGGTTACAAATCCGCCGCGCTACCGACTGCGCCACACCAGCACTCGATTTGTGTACGAATTCTTATTAATAACATGCTCGGTGCAAAATACAAATACATGCTATAGACCAAATACCTTCTGAGATGACGTTTTAAGTCTTTCTCTATATGTGTATATATCTCTGTAATACCATGCTGGTATAGAATATAATTATATGAGTCAACTCATTTCTGAGAAGACGTCCTTAGGTTTAAATGGACACACGGAAATCTTGATTTTTTAAAAACTCACAGCGTCCCGTTAGTTTTTCTATATAACTTGCATTTGTTCAATCGTTAATATTAATTCTAATAATAGAATAAAGCAAATTGTTTTGCATATTATTAACTGTTGATTATATTTCACCAATAGTATATTTAAACCTTTGGAATAATAATAAGAAGAAAATGAAAACTCAACATTTTATTTAAATCTATGCGTCTATGCGAGCAGTTTCAAAGTAAAAAAGATACTGTATCAATAAATCGAGAGGCTTATTTTAATGCTCTATAAAAACGTCAAGATTGCCGTGTGTCTCTTTAAACATATTTTATTTCAACATTTTTTACAAAATATATAGTAAAATACATGCTTACATGCAATAGGATTGAAACGAATTTTTTTTATACAGTTCCTCTCATCGAGACGCGTCGTTAAGTTTTTGGGATAAAATAAATTATGCCAAAGACTATAAACTTTTAAATGCCAAATATTTAAATAGAAAATAGTATGGTAAGTTAAGGTATTAAAGGCTTGAATCGGCTTTTACAGCGCACCAACACAAACAGGTCATATGGAGCAAACAGGAATGGACATTCCAGGCACACCTTCCATTTACATCGAGATATAGAACCATTACGTGGTCCGAGTATTAACTTCCATACCCCATCCAACAAACGAAAACGGGGTTGGCTGGGGTATGAAATAAAACCTTAATTTTGGCTTAAACAGTTTGCAGATTATAAAATAAGGTAATTTTATTCAGGTTATCGCATATTTTCAGTAAAAAACGTTTTTAAACATGTTTTATTGTCGAAATATCCGTTATAAAATCCTGCTAATATAAGCTTTCCCATCGCTTAATGGAATTAAGGCGGGACCACGTAATGCTTCATACCTGTTAACCTGCGGAGTTGTTGCAAATTCGGTTATAAACACTCCATTTTTCGCTGAAGCCCACGATCATTGTATTGTTTTATTGAATAATCAAGCCATGATTAAAGGGACAATGTCCGTAACTTTTAGCTTATAATACACACACTAATTACGTTCATAAACATTACACACTAACAGTATTGAATATTTACTAATTAAAAGCAAGATTATTTGACGAAATTCAATCGCGGTACTAAAAAGGAACAACCGCTTTGCTTTTTGGGTCTATGCTCATGTTTTCATGTATACATTTCACTGAATAAAAGTCAGACAGTTATTTGATTATGCTTAATATCAGCTTACTTACGGACAGTGTCCCTTTAACCAATTGTGACAGATTGACTAGTTAATGCGAGTTTATATTGGCTTGCATTACGAGTTTCAGGCTTCGTTTCACGTTAGATTTTTCAGCGCTCAATAGTTAAACGCTCAACCGCACTGGAATCCAAATGCTATGTGATCTAAACGCTTACACTAGTATTCGTAATTACAACAGCAGAGGTTTGCAATCAACAGCAGATGGTCATATACCACTATTGCATTTCCGATATGCCTACATTATAGCCTTTTGACCTTCAACTCTTATTTCTAAATCACAAGGCTGAGAAAAAAAGATCTTAAAGAACTATTTTAGATTCACTCAAAAATGACCAGCAAACTGGGGATAATGTAATGCTTCCAGCCCCTAACAGTTCAATGAAGGTAGCACCTCCAGAATGGCGGTAAATAAATTGTGCTTTTAATAAACCTCAGTACAATTTTATTAAAACAAATGCATATTCCAGTCAAAATATCCTAAATGAACATGTTTTATGATGGAAATATATTATTTTCATGTTTTATGGAGATTTTGTTATGATTTTTGTAATTAATTCCAATCAGAACCTACGTACCTTACAATCTGACCATATGCCCTAATAGACCCTATACCTTTTTCAACCAATCAGAAGCCCCAAATCAAGTAGACATACATTATGTTGTTTTTGTCTTGCATCTACGGACTTGCACAATCCGTTAAATTTCTGGCTCAGTTCCTTTTGAGATAAGCCGTTAAATAAGTTGGGTTTTTTTCAGTCAAGATATTGCGGTGACCCATTTGTTCTCCCCGTAATTTGGCATGTTGGTTTGTTAATGCCTCTATAGACAGACTACTTTGTAAATGTTTTTTAGAGAAAATATAATATTTCATTTTAAGTAGTATGTACAAGTCGGCTGGTTTTACCAATGTTAAAAATAAATGATTCTCTCTTCAGTAAAATGTAAACATAATTCGATGGTATAACGCAACACTATTGTAACTGCTTATAAATAACGAAGAAGATACAGCAGTTTTGCATTAAACCATCGATATGTCACACAGGTACCCGATTATGCCTGTGAAGGCGTGTGGCAGGATGTAAAGATAGATAGGTACTGGTTTAAAAAAAAAAAAAAGTTATATTCTATTAAATACAGTATTTAATAGAATATAACTTTTTTTTTTTTTTTTTTTTTTTTTTTAAACCGGTACCTGTGATATGTCATTACTGGACAACCACATTTTTAATACATTAAGTGCAGATTGCGTTTCAGGACAACACTAACGCATATGAATTGATATTATACCAGCAATCGTAATTACAATAGAGAGGTTTGGAATCGACAGCAGATAAATAAAGCGAGGTCGCAGATAGACATTGTGTTGTTTTTGCCTTGCATCTAAGGACTTGTACAATCCGTTAAATGTCTGGCTCAGTTCCTGGTGAAACAATACTTTCCTTTTATAAAAAAATTAAGTCTTATTGCATACATTTGTCTCTATTGCAGCTGACACCAATCGTAATTATGGATGTGATCGACCCAGCCACAGGATTAACGGAAGAACAAAAAGATGCAGTGAGAGACAGCTGGACTAAAATATCCGCAACATGGAAGGTCAACGGTAATGAATTTTTCTTCAGGTGAGATATACACTGTACTAGCAATCATTAAAAGCTCTACACGCAATAGACACATGTTTGTTCCCCTTATATTGTCGTTTTGCTATGTTTTATGTCCACATATTCAATTAATTTACATGTTATAGTCCCATTTCATAACCCTAAAACAACATGGTACTGTTTTTGAAAGAAATGAAATATTCTGTTAAGACCCCCAATAAAGTGTGTGGCAACAGATTATTTATGATACAGAAACAGTAATTAGATATAGACGGTGTGTCGCGCACCAAATTAGAGAGCATGCAACAATCAATGTACGTGTTTAAAAGTGGGACACGAATTGGACATCAGTAATAGAAAAAAATCTGATACCGATTTAATACGGTGTTCCGTTAGGGTCATCGTACTATCGCCAAGACGGTACTTTACTACGGTGTTCCGTTAGGGTCATCGTACTATCGCCATTATGGCGATAGTGATAGTACGGTGGAGGGTACGATGAAATGATGGCGATTGTATGATGACGCAATGGCGATTGCACGATGGTATATCGCGAGCATCTTGGTCTTCTTGTTGGCAATAGGCAGTGCAGTCGTGTTTAAACGATAACGTTAGAGAACGGGTTTGGATTGTCACCTAATAAAACGGAAATGTGTAATATAACTTGAAAAAAGTCCGACAATAAACGAAATAAAACCCGTCATGTATATATTTATCACGCATGAGTGTTTATAAGTAATAATAATGAGCAAACGTTGTTGACGCAAAACTGTAAACAAATTTTTCACTTCGTGACGCACGGGTAGCATGGCCTGAAACAGCACCATAATGAACATTTACCAAAATGAGTTATATTTATTAAATGTATATGTAACAAAACCAATGGAGTATCCTAATACATTCTTGTTCCTATTGCTTTCGAAAAATGTAGATCATAAATGCATTTTCGTTTTATTTATTTATGTATGCATTGAGAAATGACCAGTCTTATACTGGCGATGAACTATTGTCTCTATATATTGATATATCTGGGACTAAGAGACCCAGCTTAGAGGTCCGTGTCTACTAAATAAAACAGACTGTGATTGGTCAAAAAAAGTCTATGGAATCCGAGACCAATGTGAAGTCATGGATATAATAATGACTGAAATAAAACAATTTGAGAATTCACACATAAATATGTTTTCTTCAAAATGGAACATTTAAGACATATTTTTGTAGTTAATTTTTTAATTTATAACTGAAAAATTAAAGTTGGTTCACTTTGACATTTGGCGTTAAAAAAACTGCAGAACCGGGGGATGTCACTTTGGAGCCAGAAACGACTAACTTTACAAAAGTTCCACATCATTAAATGGCACTTGGATGTAAGTGTCAAGCAAGAGGTTCCATATATGGCCACGATATATAGGGAAATCAGGGTAGCCCTAAAGTACGGTGTCCTGTTAGGGCCATCTTACCATCGCATCTTACCATCGACCATCGCATCTTACCATCGCATCTTACCATCGACCATCGCATCTTACCATCGCATCTTACCATCGACCATCGTTACCATCGAGCATCGACCTATGTAGATGGTCGATGGTAAGATGCGAGGTAACATGACCCTAACAGGACACCGAACTAAAGGTTATAATGCAGACCTATGGGAAAATCAATAGTTGTCTGTTACCTATAATAGCAAATACAAATTGGTCAATAGATCAATTCCATTCTCTCCGTGTAATAGTTCGTATACGTTATTTGTCTTAATCAGCATTCTTCATAATTATGTACATACATTACGATATTACGAAGATTAACTATTACACCGGTCAATCCTTGCGGTTGTGTGTAGTTTTGCATTAAATTAACATACATAAATATTAATCTTGATCAGCCGACTGGAAAATTCCATTGATCCCAATTATTATATGTATATGAAGAATATTAATATTACAGGCTATTCAGAGACCATCCGGACATCCGGTCATTTTTCAAAGCGTTTGACAACTTGGACTTAGAAGAACTCAGGAAGTCGGCGAAGTTGCGTGCGCACGCAATCAACTTCAAACACGGTATAACTTCGTTTGTCGACAGTCTTGACGACGCAGAAACTCTCGTTGCATTGCTTCACAAGTTCGTTGCCAATCACTTCAGACGAAATATAAACAGATCAGATTTATTTCAGGTGAGCCCACGTGTACTGTACATGTAAATATAATATAACAATGCACTGTATGCATGTAATGCACTGTATGCATGTAAGTGGTAGGAAACTGCATCGGATTATATTGGTTTGTAAACATGTAATATAACAATATAATGTATACATAAGTATAAGTGACAGGACCCTGCACCGGATTATATTTGTTTGTAAACATATAAGGGGTCTCCAAAGTCCGACTATGGAATTCGAAATCACGTGTTGGGCTCTGTAGTGAGCTACCAAAGTAGATTATAATTTTTCGTCTTTTTTTTTCAAATGTTTATACAACATGTAAATTGAAGTAATCCAATCCACATTATTAATTACATAAACTACTAATACGACCAGGTTTCAACTTGTTTCTACTTGTTCGTTCTTTTTATAAATATGTATTTTATGACATCGTTATCTTGCAGTCATTAGCATTATCCTTAAACGTGTTTGTTTTTTCTTTTGATCACTATACTGTTAGTTGAACATTTAAAATCAATTTAAAGGACTGGTTTATTTTAATGCTTTTATTAACAATGTAAACTGGTATTACTCACATCTTTTTGTTTATTTTAGCACAAATTTTGCATTGTTCTTTCAATGTATTATATTTTGTTTGAGGACCATATGTCACACTGGATGTAAGCCAGATATGTTGTCCTGGATAAATAAAGATATTATTATTATTTTTTTTTTTATTATTATTAGGGCTTTCCACCTTCCAGTGGAAAGACCTACTGTTGTTGTTCGGCAACATTTTGACTGTATTCCTCTCACCGCCACTTTTCATAGTAAGACTCGTCGCACGGCCTCTAAACTTTACACAGTGATAGAGCTCATTCTGGAATAGTGCCGCGAAGCTTTTGGGGTCATGACGTCATCCAAGATGGCCGCCAGTGACGTCATGATGGAAATCTTGTTATCGCTAGATCTCAGACATTTATGGTCGGATTTGAATGAAACGTTCACAGATTGTAAAGGTCATGGTCTAGTTGTGCAAGAAGGTCATGCGGGGTCATGACGTCATAACGTCATGGCGTCAGAGTCGCCAGACGCTTAAAAACTGGGATAAAATCGTCAAAAATACAATTATTGCATGACCATTTTGAAACTTTACCACAATCATGTTTTCATCATCTTCTATCGATCGTATGAAAAAGGTGTTGATGACGTCATCAAATATGGCGGCCATAGTGGTTTAATTTTAAACAGGCTAAAATAGAAACTTCTAAGTATATTTCGTAAACCGAACCAGCTAGCGCCAACAATGCCCTCATATATGTGCCACTATGTGACCTTGACCGAGTCTGGGAAAATCAGGTCACCAGGTCAAAGGTCAAGGTCATAGGTAAGCGATAGGTGTAAACACCAATAACCACCTATATCTCAGTAACGGTTGCAATTGTTATCAAGAACATATGTACCATTTGTAAGGCCTTTCAATTTACTTTTCAAAACGCAACGTTGGTAAATAGTTGCTATAGGAACCAAAATACGATGACGTCGCATTCGTCACCATTTGGAGTTATTCAATTGTGAACGCTCGGCCAATCCCGTATGTATCACTATGCTTCGATATGTTCAAAATATTGAAGTTTTGTTAGCCGGAAGGCAACGGCACAGAAAATAGTGCACTGTTGGTAAGCTGTTTGTTCCGATATAAACAATATGACCGTCGGCCACACTTGTCGTTGATGATTTGCGTTGCATGTTTGTTATTTACAATACAGATGAATGTTTTATAACTGCTTTCATATATATATACTATAGATAGAGCAAATAGCTAAATGACATTGCAAAAGTTGGATGATAACTTTGATTTTGAATGCAAATTTGTTTTGGCGGGAATCTAAGGCGCGATGACGTAACCAATATGGAAACCTTCGATTTGCATTCGAATAATGCTGCGAAGCAGTGTATCAGATGTTGAGAATGGGGTTTATTTTGTTTATTGCATTTTCATAGCGTTACATTAAAGTTTTATTAGCATTCAATAAATAACACACATCCAAATAAACCATTTAGTCTACTTTATTTTCAAGAACTATACCAGACAGACATAGAACACGATTATTTTTACACAGGTCAGTTAATATATACCTACATGGAAATATCCAATCCTAATGTGGTATTAGTCAGGCCCAGTGCAACACAAAAATGGGCCTTAGATGATGGCGTGATCTGCTTTTTTTCTAAAATATACTAAAGGGATAAAGAAACGCAGGGTAAACTTTGAAGATGATTCTAGGTAAGATGTCGAGTATAATGTTCAATATTTTTAAGTAAGAATGAAGATTAATGCATGCAGAACAAACTTCACAAACAATGATTTGTGTCTGGTAAGTGATTTAGGAGTAATTGAAGGGAATTGAGGGGGACCCCTGTAATCTGAAATCGAAATGGACTGATTGTGGGAACTGGCTCGTCAATACCGGGTATGTCCTCCGTTCGCTCTCTCCACAGCCCTGATTCTCCTATGCATGGAGTTCATGAGTGAGTTTATCCTCCTCATTGGGATGTTGGCCCACTCTTCCAAGAGGGCTGCTCTCAGTTGGGCCAGAGTAGCAGGGGGAGGCTGTCGTCGTCGAACCCGTCTATCCAGTTGGTCCCACATTGAGGCAGTGGAGGCGGGTCTTCTTTACTGATGAGTCCCGGTTCTCCCTGTTTCGAGCAGATGGTCGACCTCGTGTATACCGACGTCGTGGAGAACGTTTTGCTGACTCTTGCGTTGTAGAGAGGGATAGGTTTGGGGTGGATCCGTTATGGTGTGGGGAGGAATCTCACTTGGGGTTAAATCACCACTGGTTGTGGTAGCGGGCAATTTAAATGCCGCTAGGTATAGGCATGAAATCCTCCGACCCCATGTTGTCCCCTTATTGCAGCAAAACAACCTCACATTACAGCAGGATAATGCACGGCCCCATGTAGCGCTGATCTGTCGCGACTTTCTCGCTAACAACAACATCCACCCACTGGATTGGCCACCATACAGCCCCGACCTAACCTCTAGTGAGCATTTGTGGGACCAACTGGATAGACGGGTTCGACGACGCCAGCCTCCTCCTGCTACTCTGGTCCACTGAGAGCAGCCCTCTTGGAAGAGTGGGCCAACATCCCAATGAGGAGGATAAACTCACTCATGAACTCCATGCATAGGAGAATCAGGGCTGTGGAGAGAGCGAACCCGGTATTGACGAGCCAGTTCCCACAATAAGTCCATTTCGATTTCAGATTACAGGGGGTCCCCTTCAATTCCCTTCAATTACTCCTAAATCACTTACCAGACACAAGTTCCACCCATTCTTATGGCTATATCTTCTTCATTTATGTTCGGATTTGAACAAAACTTTCACAGATTGTAGAGTTTCAGGGTCAGTTTGTGTAAGAACGTCAAACGGTATCCGGACGTCATGACGTCATGACTTCATTAACGTCAAAATATTCAGAAAATCTTTTTTTACATTGATTGCATGTTTGAAGTTATTTTCCTGATAAATCAATCAGTGTCTTCATCTTCGACAACTCTGACAGTTGTGACGTCATGACGTCAATAAGACAGGAAAGCCCGTTTGATCAGGTTCCGATCAAAATCTAGTTATTGTTGTTATTGTTATTATTATTATTATTATTATTATTATTATTATCGACAGTCAATTTCAGATTGGCATTCTTGTGATTGGTCAGATTGTGTTTTTCTAGTAATTAAAAAGACTCAAATACATCACGTTGCTGGATTTTATATGGATTGATATTGTCTCTGTTTTCAAAGTTGTTAAAAGACCCCAAAGAAATGCTATGCTAACTGACCGTTAAAGATCAAACACATCTTGTTGGAATGTGTAGACTTTGATCCTATGCGTCTACTACAATGTTAATTCTATGAAAGAGATATTTGAAACTATAGATTTTAGTCTTGTTTTAGATTTTCTGAAATAATTTATAATCATTATAATATGTTCTTATATATATTTACTTATTTATATACCGGTTGATTTACATATATAATTTATATTACTACCATATCATCCCTTATTTGTAAATAGTTTTATCATTATATATTTACTACATTAATTTTTAATTATTACTTCATTTCTTAATTTTCATCAGTTTTTGCGCACAATATGACCTATTTATGTGTCGACGTGCCGTAAAACACTATTCATTCATTCATTAATTCATTCATTCATTAATTCATTGACAATGGTGGTTATCATGGAGGTACCTTACACGATGAAAGGCTTAGATTTTAACTGTGTGGATATAGTCTTTAACTGTGATGGTAATTGCAGCCCATATATTTATATTTACTGCATTGTTGACAGTACTACTTTTTATTTGTATCTAGCCTATTGGAAGTATTTATATCTAAATTATGTTCGAGATACTTGTACACTCTGATTTTAAGTTGCCTAATGATTATTGTTTGGGGCGCTTGTTTTAGCCAAAGTTGTTTTGGACTTTTAAGATAAAATTAATCTACTACCTAAATAAGTTGTATATCAGTGAAACAGACATAAATAAAAATACCTCACTTTTCGAAATCGGTTGAGAAATAAAAATTTCACGTGCGAAAGTTGTTTTTGATGGGTCATTTTCAATGCAAAATTCTGCTGCATGAGAAAATTGAAAAAAAATTGTTTTTTAGAAGTTGTATACAAAAATGGTTTTAAATTGTTGGATATTAGTAAATTAAGACACACTGAAAGTTTTATAGCAAAATATGAAGTATTACTGAAGTTATTTGACATTTCTTACTTTTCTGCTGGCCTACCAACAAGGAATTTACATATAGGAAAGCCCCATCAAAAAATAATTTTGGCTGTAAAATATTTATTTCACAACCGATTTTCAAAAGTAAAGTAGTTTTATTTACCACTAACAATGCCAGTTCTAATGATATATAACTGATGTACGTGTTATTTAAATTGCTTGAGTTACTGCAGAAAAACCTTTGGCTGAAACAAGCGCCCCAAACAATAGTGTTCGAACGACAGTTACTCAGTATCATGAATGCTTTCTTTGGATGATTGTTTTGCATTATTCAACCCTTTTTGCTTTATGTGAATAACAATTAATCGTGAATTTCAAAATGTTGCTTAAAAACAAAACGGTTCTTCGCTGATGTTTCTTTTCTTTAAAACTCTTTAACATTGAAATCTAATATTATTTTCTAATACTTGTTATTGCAGACTGCCTTTGATGCATTCATTGCATTTGCCGAAGAGACGTACAACGTGGACACGTTCATAGTTAATGCCTGGAAGAAAACTGTTTCAGCGTTAGTGGGTATTATAGATGATCAGATAAAATCTCTAGAACAAAACCTAGATGGAGAAAACATGTAGACGTCGTCTTATACATTATATAACGCTAAGAGGGGCGAATATAAAATGTTTAATTTGTTAAAATGGATGGGTTTTCTCCCCTGCATAGATATGCTGATATCGGATTTCGAACAATTTTATATATTAGACGAAACAAATAAATCCGATCTCAGACTGGAATAACCTGAGGAGAAGCCCCGCGAACATGGAAATTGTGGACGCTCACGCTTGTATTCATCAGGATAATGGGATATACCTTTGGTAAAAAGTGTCAGGAATAAGTGTGAGAATTGTCGCGTTGTTGTCTCTTAAATATAGCGTTATTTGACACTTACGTAATTCTGCAGAAATTGCCAAAATGAATATCTGATACAGAATTGTCAACAATCACTTCAGAGAATATAACCATTGCTTGCACTGTATAGGTAATTGCAATTTTAAAGGAAACTCGTTTCACTACGACTATATTTATACAACTTAAGACGTTTCTTAGTGCTCCTTGATTACTCTGTATTGTGAATCATACACAGTACAATTACAATAAAAGTTACAATTGTGGAATAAAGTTTAAAAGAAACATTTAAATGCAACAATTAATGAAGTTTACTCAGGTAGGACACGTACAAATAGTGTAAAAATTGTTGGATGTAGCTTAATTGTGTAAATATATGTGTATTTTTTGTTTGATTGTATTAGTATATAGCAGGTATTATTACATTATAACGTGACTTTATTGGTTGGCATTTTTTTGGCGTTTATGCGATTTTGAACGTCATTAGTGAATGGCAAATTCAATTAAGCGCATTAGCCGAACATTTGCGAATCAGTTCTTATATTTCCATTATTTACATTGTGTGAAAGTAGCAAGTGAATGTAAATATTTTCGAATTATCTTCACTTTTTGAGTAGGCGGGGCTAACTGCGCACGCATCCAATGTACCTCAACAGAAACTGGCTATTCCGCGGTCTGAAAATACACTGTCGATATTTATATTTCTTGCACTTATGTATCATTACCAGTCTCTCTAGGCACGTTATATTTAGTACTGCAATAATAGGAAATAATTAAGTATTGTTTCGCAAATGTTCAGCTAATGCGCTTCACGGAATTTGCCATTTACTGCTGGTGTTCAAAACCACATAAACACCGAAAAAAATGCAAACCAATTCTTAAACATTTACACTCACTTGATACTTTTCGCTGACAAAACAGCATCTAATTTTGAACAGACGTCCATTTTCAAGAGGTGGGGCTACTACTCACGCATCCAATGTAAATGGCTATTCGACTGTCTGAAAGTACACTGACGATAGTTGTCTCTTTTTTGCACTTTTTTATCACTATCAACAGATAACTATCGACATTGCGTATATAGCTGAATCTAGTACGTGTCATACCGTATCAGCATAGCATAATTATTATAATTCGTAGCAGCATTACCATAGTATAATAATTCGTATCAGCATTACATTTTTATAATAATTCATATCAGCATTACGTAATATAATAATTCGTATCAGCATTACATTATTATAATAATTCGTATTAGCATTATTTTAATTCGTATTAGCATAACATTATTATTATTGATTCGTATCAAGAGTTCAAATGTAAGACGAAAAGTGTTAAAGTAAAATGGATTGTGTATATCTGTGTTGAAGAAAGTAAACTATATTTGCTAACGGTTGCGAACCAAAGTGTTTAGAGTTAATGTCGTTAATCATTATAAATTCTATATAAACATACCATAAACTATGTCCGGGACTTTAAATTTGCGAATTTATTACTTAATTATAAATATTTACACTGTTTTGTCCACCCTTTACATAGGTAGCGTAGACAAATATACATGATTATAACGTGTCTCTAGAAGGATGCCTACCCTGTGTTGAAAATAATTAAATACTACATGCGTAGTTCTATAATGACTATACATACGATACATTTGAAAATAAAAGTTGACAGTGAAATACAAACTTGTTAACACTAAATGAATTAATCGAGCGTGGGATAATTATTAAGAATAAATACTGAAAAGGGGGTCCCTTGGAAGCAACAAACACAAACAAGAGATAAAAGTAGCAGACCAGGTTTGATTGCATCTGTTCATGAGTGGTAATGTAAAGTGCAACACCTCTCACGCCTCCTTGCACCGTTTTAAGCGATATTCTACTTTAAAGCCACACAGAATGGGCTTGATGATCCCAAAGGACCAGTAAGTAATAAAACTGCTCAATTGTAGTCGTGGCAACATTTTACAGCACTAGACAAATGCTAGTGTGAATGTCAATAAATACTGAAATGTGGGTCCCTTGGAAGGTTACCCTACTTCGTGTTCAGGTTTATTTCCAATCAGATCCTAAGACTATTGACATATGGTGTCAGATCAGTCAGGAAGTACTTCCGGATCGTAGGATGCTAAAAACAGTTCCATGAAAAAATCCAAAGTTTCTAGTTTGCATGTATTTTCCCCAAGATTATTTGGTTTAAATCATTGTTAAATCTAACCTGATGTTAAAGTAGTATGTCTGTTGTCATGAATAGTAAGTATCTACTGTTTTTAACAGGACTATTTCGTTGGAGAGTTTGAGCACAGAGGGTAGGTAGAGATGTGGTTTTGACAGATGTTTATTTCAAAATACGCAGTGTGAATGAATGACGCAAAATGTGAAAAACTGAATCGGTGTTTTATTCCAGATATGGGACCGTTTGCGAGCCAAATGTGTTCACAGAAATAAAGCGTATCTAAGCGTACGAATGTTGTGGAACATGTATATATATGTAACTTTTATATCTATTGTTTGTGACTGATCTCCAAAAATAGCCTATTTTGCATTGTGTTCATTGGGGTGAATTTCACCTGTCTGATACCATATGTTGTTCTTGCAACAAGAATGGCAGTACCTCCGATGATCACCATGAAGCCAGCTTTCGAACGTTAGTGCACACAATTCTGATTATCACGGCAGCTGCGATTTCGAGTAAGGTTTTACGGGTATTATGTATCAAAGATTTAAATAGAAGTTCAAAGAGATCTTCAACGTGCACGGGCGTTCTAACTGCACACGGGGTGGCTAGCCAGGATATCCATTCACTTCCAAGTATGGCATACTTTACAGTAACCTGCCCGAATAAGAGTGTGCGTTATTGACATGCGTATGAAACAGCATTTTTATGTTCTGTTTATGACCTATTATTTGGCTGAAAAAGTAAATATAAAAGTCGAACTTAAAATGTCGCATTCAATGACCACAGTTAACCAAAAACACGCAGAGAAACAAACAACAGCTACAAAGATGAACAAAAATCAAGATATGACATCACAAACATAAAAGGGTTGACAATAGGGCTACCGCTTTAGAACGGTCAGTGGCAAAATAGGCCGCTGCGGGGTTAAACCAGGTTCTAGGGTGCACCAAACTTCAGTCTTTCCCTGTCCGATCTTTTTATATTTCTTTACCCTGCTATCATCCCAATAAACGGTACAGTGTAAATAAATATATCCCCGCCAGATTATATTTTCTAAATACGTGCATCCTAGGAGCAAGAAGCATTATACAAATAATGTTGATGACACATATTGCATAGTCAAGTAAACGCATTTAATGAAACTGTTCATTGTAAACGAAAGTGGTAGTCCTCAATTGTTTCACCAACAATACGTATATTATACACATGCTGCAGACATTTATGGAATGCACTCTACAGTGAAGATGTTTTTTTTTTTTTTTTAACATTTCAATATTTTAAGTTTTGTTATACAGCAGTTATCATTCTTAGAAATAAAAAACGCATTATCTGTCGAAAACTCGATTGATTTTAATTTTCAAAAGCAATTGCCTGTTTTTTCAGTTAAAAGTGACCTAAAACCTATGCAGAGTATGCATACTTCAAAGACAGAACTGGCGTGGCGCAGTCGGTAGCGCGGCGGATTTGTAACCGGAGGTCCCGGGTTCAATCCTCCGTGGTGCCACTGAGTTTCGTCGTTTTGTTCTTGGGCAAGACACTTACCCTTAGCCTCGTCCGTCTCGTCCGTAACCCGGGCGGTCCCGTGTATTGGTCTATCCTCCGAGCACGTTAAAGAACTACAGGAATCTATTCGATAATAAGAGTAGGGCACGGTTCCCGGATACCTATGTATACTTCCCCTCTCTCTGGGGCTGCTCTAAATAACCTATACTGTGTTGTTGATCCGTTAAACAACATTCAATTTAATTCAATTCAAAGACAGAACAGAAAAAAATTGTTCTGAATGTCACAACTGTTAACGTTTAATTATGCTCCCACATTGACATAAAGCAGTGTTGCCAACCATTTTGTGAAAAATCTTGCAAATTAACTAACGGACAATAGAAAAAAAAAGTTGACAGAAATCTGGTTTTAGACATGTGTTTAGTTTTACTATAAGCATGGGCATTACCAATTATAGAATACTAGCCTTTGCGTCCATTGTAAACCCAGATCAGCCTGCGAGTAAAACACCCCTTTGTCACATAAATGGAATGGTCTTAATTCAAAGAAAGAACAGTCCATTATATATATGTAGCGGGTTAAGGGTTAAAAGTAGTCCGCAATTTACTGAATGGAATCAGGATCGTGTATGGTTTTCCTTTGATATTATTTTATAAACTACATCACATAACGTTCGTTTATATGGATGTTTATTAATAATTCTAATACACCCGCACTATATAGCCTAGTTTAAAATATCTCGTTATATTGAACGATATATCACTGTAATTTTTGCAACGTTAGGAGAATAAGCATTGCGCATTGCGCATTGTAACGTATGCAACGTTAGGAGAGCAAGCAAAGCAATGAGAAAAATTTCAGATGTATGCGTTATTTTCACATTTTAGGGGTATTAGAATAGAAATAGAACATCGTTTACTGTGAATTATCTATAATATATCACGGTTTGTCGTTCAATTGTAAACAATAATTTCACTCGCCCTTCGGGCTCGTGAAATTATTGTTTACAATTGAACTCCAAACCGTGATATATTAAACGATAATTCACAGTAAACGATGTTCTATTTCTTAAATATAATCCGTTATAAACCGTAAATATATTAGCATTACTTGTATAGTTGATTCAAGTATTTTAACTATTTTAAGTGTCTTTTTATTGAAATTATATCAGCACTGCAACATGTTATTGATATTGAATTCCATGTTTATCTTCACTATCTTAAGGCGTATATCATATTAAATTCTTAGACAACAACTTCTGGAATGCATACTCTTAATAAATCTATGATTTCTTTTCAAGATTAACATTGCAATAGTGTTATTACAAAAATGCGCATGATTACAAACATACTTGAATAGTTTAGTAAAAATAATAATTATAGGAGCGTTACTTGTGAAAACAAAAAGTATTTTACACTGAATAAAAGTACAAATAAATATCGCCCTGAACTTGTGTCTTTATTGCCTGTAGTACAGTATTATGTCACCTGTATCATTCGTTATCAGTAAAATATTGTATGACTTTTGGCTTCATAACCGCTGCTCCAAACTAAATTCCATTATGTTTATTTCGCTCTTCGTGGCATTTAATTTTATTAGATACTGGGACCATACGCCGTACGACATGGGGAAGCAATTAACTCCATGTCCACCGCCGTATGCATGCCATCTTCGGGATGGTTAAAATTGTGTATTATCGATTTTATGAATATTGAGTTCTGCTCAACCCGGGGCTAGAGGGCGTGAGCGGAAGCTAGCATATTTCACTACCGCTCATGAACAGTCTCAATCAAACCGAGACTGCAATATTTCGTATGTGTCGTGCTCGGCCGTTTACAAAGGTCCATTATTATACTCTTTTTTACTTTTAAAATATAAAAGTAATTTAAGAACTATTCTGCGACAAGGACTATCAAAACCTGACTTCTATAATGATGTGATTTATAAACTTCGTAAGATCCTTGGTAATAATCACTTTCATACACTTTTTATTAAACATGTTGAGAAGTTTATCAAATTCATTTTGCAACTCATTGAATGTTTAGTGGTTGACCCATTTACAGCTCGCCAATATGCTTTCAACTTTGATTGTGCGATGATCGGACAGATTATGGACCCTATAATGACGTCCACCTAAATATTTAAAGGACCGCAGCGTTTGGTGTTTGTCTTAAATATTTTCTTATTGCTCTGGCTTCTGCCAAGTCTTTGTGGCTTTCTAGGTTTTTGCTTTTATATTCCGATATATACGATCATTTATGTGTTATACCTGTGTAAGAGTGAGGTTTGGTGCACCCTAGAACCTGGTTTGAACCCCAGTGGTCTTTTTAGCCACTGGCCGTTCCAAGGCGGTAGGCCTATGTCAATCCTGTTTATGTGTATGATGTCATATATTCATCTTTGTAATTATTGTTTGTTTCTGTGCGTGTGGTCCTTGAATGCAACATTTCCTGTTCGACATTTATATCGACTTGTAAGAGCCAAACAACATTGAACTGGAAAATAGTATACGACTATGTAATTCCTTAATGAATTGAATGTTGTTTAACTGCTCATCAACAGGGTATATGTTATTTAGAGCCGCCCCAGAGACAGGGGAAGGATACATAGGAATCCGGGAACCGTGCCCTACTCTTATTATCGAATAGATTCCTATGGTTCTTTAACGTGCTCGGAGGATAGACCAATACACGGGACCGCCCGGTTTACGTCCCCATCCGACAATTGTTAGCACTATGTATCAGAAGGAGTGGCTATCGACATATGAAGTGACTCAGGAAAACACATTAATATGGTTAGAACTGTCTATCGTACACAAAAACCGAAATTATATTACTATTTATGATGTTAACTTCCATCAAATGTCATATTATCACGATGTGATAATACTGGGATTTGTTCTACTAGGGAACAAATACTAATTATTTCAGGGGGTGGAAATCAGCGATTATTATGAACGTGTAATTCTAACGCATAACCTCTCTTTGCAGTGACCGCTATTTTTGTAAGTATCGATCTGTTTTTGTGTTCTGAAAATCGGTATTTAATTGTTATCTCCAAACTACTTGTTGATAATATGCATCAAATATAAATGCTGAATGCTTGTTACATGTCGGTATACCCTGCTTATGTTCGCAATGGCCGTATTGTGCTACGATGTTGACAGATTAGGAATTCTCAATCGGACAATGCAAAAGGAACGACAACTCTGGTTATTGATTGGAATTTGGAGTCGTGCAGGTTTGCCAAGGCTGTGAACTTATTTAGACATATCAAATTATACGTATGTGTAACATTATGTTTAAATAATATCCGACAGGTATTTAAGTGTATATAATAACACAGTTTCGAAACGAAAGTGTTTATTTCGATTATTCTGTCATAGCCTAACAGAAGTATGCCACTGTATGTGCAATTGCTTTTAAATGAAAGTTGATTCCAGCTATTATTTTGTCATTTCTGTATCGAACACAAGTCGACAATATTACAATGTTGTATTAAAGGAAAGCGTGGATGTCAATGGTTGGGTCATAGCCTAACATAATTCTTTCCAAGTTAGCTGTACATTTTTACAATTGGAAATCACGGTATTTAAATGCTATCTCGAAACCAATTGTTAATACGCATCAAGTGTTATTGAATGTGTGTGTCGATGGGCACATCGATTTCTTTTACATCATTCATCCAGGATGTTTTGGTCTTATCGTATATGCACATTTAATTTAGATGACTAATATAATAATAAGACTAAAGAGTAAATAAAATAACGTTGTATATGCATTTGTAAACTACTAAATGTGTTTGTTTTATCGTTGATAAAGCGGCCGGGACATGCTGGATGGTGGATGACCTTGCCAAGGCGGCGATATAACTTAGCTTCAGTCCTAGAAAAATATTATAGTAACACTTATCTTTAAATAATGTACGAGAGGTAGGTGTAATATTTGAGTAAGAACTTGAGGTGTTTATTTCCATTTGTCTGAAATAGCCTAACATAAGTATGGCATTATGTAGAGTGGCATTGCACGCGCAAGGCTATCGCGTCAGAATATTGCAATGTGTTGATGTCGATTTCTGGGACATAGCCTAACATTATTCTAAAAAACAAAAACTACATATATAATGTTCTGTTATTGCATATTAAATTTAGTCAATTTATTGAAGCTCACAACAGTATTAAGGATTCATAGGCGGGTATTATTTAAAAAAAATATAAAAAAATAAATATATCTATATATATTAATATATATTAATATATATATATAATCAATAAACAATAAAAAAATAAAATAAAAATAATGAAAAATAAAACAAAATATATAAACCTTATTCTGTCTTACTGGAGTAGCATCATTAAACCATTTGCCACTGTTTTCAGATCATGCCAAAAAAAAAGTATCGAAAAGTCCGTATGCTCGGGGGAGAGGGACAAGAGAAATGCAAGATAGAGTGGATCTGAAGATAATGGTTCTAACGGCACTCTAGCACTTTTGACCAAATAACATTGGTCCCGTGGCATTACTGGGAACAATGGACATTAAATCTGCATTTAAACGGTTGCAAATCAATTTTCATAGCTTTTGAGTTGTTGAGTTATAAGATATTTTATAGTTGTAATCAATATCATAGTGAGCAAATATTCTTTTTATATTGTGCTTTAATTTCTGTATTTGCTTTACCTTCACAGGGCTAAATTTCAGGGTCAAATATGTTTTTGTTTAGATAAATTTGTCAGGTGTTTTTCTTTTTAGCAATTTATTTCAGTAAACAGTTTTGCCGAAAATACAGTCTTAAGAGCCCAAGATTTATGTAAAGCCACTCGCTTTACAGCGTTATGTCGTGGTATCTCAAGAGTTTGTGGGAAAATGAGTAATCGTGTGATCATGGGAGGTCAACCAGGATCAGAATGTGCAAGGCGAAGACGCAGTCTGCGAGTGTAGTAGCCAACTGGTTTCGCAAATTTGTGGATAAATGAACAGATGTCTCAACGCTAAGGGAACAGGGCTCATTTTTAAACACTTTATTATGGTTTTTAATTCAATTAAAAACTACAGCAACAACAACAGATAACAACAACAAAGAACATACATTCTTTCTATTAACTTTAGAGAAATATGCTTTTTCTACAGTGGGTGTCGGCAACTGGCCTAGAATTAAAGTGAATTGAATTGGGTTTGGCGGTGCCACGCGGCATGTGGCATACACATGCCGAGTGGCATGTGGCGGTATTTCGCGGACACAGCATAGTGTAGTTAAAATATTCTAAGCACTTTGTTATTTTCTATGCAAGAAGTTTTTAATTTTAAGACTTGTCTTTGTGAACATCTGTTCCCAGGGTTTACACTGTACAGTAGTCAGTTACAATTTAAACTTAGTTTGGAGTCTTTGTGAACATCTGTTCCCAGGGTTTACACTGTACAGTGGTCAGTTACAATTTAAATTTAGTTTGGACTATGAACATTGGATTTACCTGAAATGTTCCAATTTGATTAACTACACATTTTATTTTACACTATATATTGTTGAAGCCATGGCCAGCTTATTCCAATAAATATAAACTAGTAACATTTTGTTTTATTTGTAACCCATCTTAAATAATGGGATTTGTTCTACTAGGGAACAAATACTAATTATTTCAGGGGGTGGAAATCAGCGATTATTATGAACGTGTAATTCTAACGCATAACCTCTCTTTGCAGTGACCGCTATTTTTGTAAGTATCGATCTGTTTTTGTGTTCTGAAAATCGGTATTTAATTGTTATCTCCAAACTAACCCACCCACCCTCCCCTTAGTTTGTTGTATTTGAATTGTATTTGGTACCAGTGTCTTTGGTTTGTCGTGTATATATTTCAGTGAAAAGCATGAGGAGATGAGATGCCTAGTGGTCTGTCGTCGTCGTCATGGCTCCATCCGAATCTCGTCTGCGGTGGTATACATTGCTGCAATCTTTGGGGATACAGCTACAAGAAGTTTTCAAATACTACTTTTGACGGTGCAAGACTTTGTGGTATCGATGCATGAGGAGATGTGATGACTAGTGGTCTGTCGTCGTCGTGATGGCTTCATCCGGATCTCGTTTGCGGTGGATCACATTGGTGCAATCCTACAAGAAGTTTTCAAATACTACTATTGACTGTGCAAGACGTTGTGGTATCGGAACGTGAAGAACTTTAAAATCGTCTATGAACTTTGTGTCGCGGTATTTCGCGGACACAGCATAGTGTAGTTAAAATATTCTAAGAACTTTGTTATTTTCTATGCAAGAAGTTTTTAATTTTAAGACTTGTCTTTGTGAACATCTGTTCCCAGGGTTTACACTGTACAGTAGTCAGTTACAATTTAAACTTAGTTTGGAGTCTTTGTGAACATCTGTTCCCAGGGTTTACACTGTACAGTGGTCAGTTACAATTTAAATTTAGTTTGGACTATGAACATTGGATTTACCTGAAATGTTCCAATTTGATTAACTACACATTTTATTTTACACTATATATTGTTGAAACCATGGCCAGCTTATTCCAATAAATATAAACTAGTAACATTTTGTTTTATTTGTAACCCATCTTAAATAATTATAATACATAACATGTCAGCCATATCTTTTGCATCAATAAACATGATTTACCCTCAATTCTAATACACTCGCACTATATAGCCTAGTTTAAAATATCTCGTTATATTTAAAGATATATCATTGTAATGTGTGCAACGTTAGGAGAATAAGCAATGCAGTGCGAAATATTTCCGTTCTATGCTTCATTTACGCATTTTAGGGGTAGTATAATAGAAATAAAACATCGCTTACGGTTGCGAGTGAATTTATTGTTTACAATTGAACGACAAACGATATATTATTTCTTAAATCTAGCATGCCACACGCGCTAAATAGAAGTAGGTTTAAACGTCGAACAGGTCTTTCACGCAGACAAAACAAACGACAATTACAAGGAAAATCATAGTTTGCGATACCACAAACCTAAAAGCGTTGACAACAGGCCTACTGCATTGGAACGGTCAGTGACAACATGGCCGCTAGGAATTTAAACCAGGTTGTAGGATGCACCAAACCTCACTCTTATCTTATTGTCATCTCAATAAAATAGGACAGTGTAAATAAAGAAATGCTCGCCAGACTATATTCTCTAACAAACAAAGCAGCATTAATACGCGATGTAAGTGTAACACAAAGATGCTCATGTATGTTTATGAATATACCAAAAAAGTATAAAAAACACAAAGAAAGTATTCAGTAACTTGGTAGAAGCCTCAGCAACAAGAGAATAAACCATGAAGGGTAAAACAAGACAAGAATGAAGACAAAAATCAAACGTACCGTCTTTTCAGGATTTAGGTAGACATCAGCATAGGGTTCACAAGTTGTCATATTGGCGAATGTAAATGGGTCAACCGCTAAACATGCAATGCGTTACAAAGTGTCAGAGGATCATAACCTCTTTTGATACAATTTATAACACATTTAATAACGACTGTATGAATGTGATCATGACCAAGGCTCTTACAAAGTTTGTAAATCACTTCACCATAGAAGGTAGGTTGGGATAGTCCTTGTCGCAGAAGAGTTCTTAAATTACATTTAGATTTGAAAAGAAGATCAGGGTTATGATAATACAATTTTGCAATGGTTTTACGAAGTATATGGTAACGGTAACCCTGATGGAGTAGCTTTTTTGTTATACAAAGATAACGAATATTAAAGTCCTCAACTCGAGTACAAGCACTAGAGACACCATAAGAAGTTGCTCGGGAAACATCCCCATCTAAATGGGGATAATTAACAATATCAAAATTAAAATCATCTCTCTTATCATATATTTTGCTAATTATTTCACCATTTTCAATGGAGAGAAGTAAATCAAGAAAAGAAGCGTTAGTATTAGAAATATTAGCTTTGTTAAGTTAAATTTCTTTAGGGTATATATTATTAACCATAGTAGAAAAGAAAGGGTTTTCAGTGTTTAATATGTCATCCAAGTTGAAGTTATTAAGTAGTGGACGCATAGTAAAGATTTGAAATGCACGAATATCTGTGCACACTAGAACCTGGTTTAACACCCCAGCGGCCTGTTTTGCCACTGACCGTTCCAAGACGTAGCCCTATTGTCAAAGTAGATATAACAATCGAACAGAAAAAGTGGATTCAAGGACGAAGGCAACCACAAACACACACAGGAACCCTTTTATGTTTGCGATGTCATGTCTTGCCTTTTATTCATCTTTGTAGCTGTTGTTTGTTTCTGTGCGTGTTTGTGGTTGACTGTGGTCCTTGAATGCTACATTTTCTGCTTGATTTTTATATCTACTTTTATTTCAAATCATGCAGATGGAAAGACAATGGCATCAATGCTTGCCTCTAAAAATAAAGTCAACCCATTTATGTTTCCCGTCAAAGGTAAATGTTGGTCGAAAGTCATCCCCAGTACAATAAATATAATACCATAATACATATAGTCAAAATACATTTAACAAAAACATTGCGGACCATTCAATGTGTTTGTTCATTTTATTTATTATAAGTATACACAACAAGCGAAATACCAGGTTTTAGGTCAGATTAAAAACATTCACCAAGTGCTTGTGTTTTAAATATGGATATGATGCTAATGTTAAATAATGGGAGCTAAAACATGCCATACTGTAAAACAAATGTTATCGACACACTGTGTCCCTTCTTTAACATTGTGAAGAACACTGAGCAGACTGATATATATATACATAATATAAAGAGATGTCAAAGAATTCCGTTTGGATAAGACTAGACACTCCTACGACTAGGCTCAAACGGAGCAGATATTTAACGCTTAGTCGTAGGACTGTAGAGCAGTTCTGCCATTTCTCATCTAACTAATATGAGTTTATGCTGAATGTAATTACATTTTCTGTTATATTGATAGAGTACAGTGTCTTATGCCTGTGTATTTGAATATGGTGATTAACCATTAATTCCACACACACACACATTTATCTAGTAGCTACTAGAATAAAGTGATTTAGAGTATTATCCAGTGCAATATATATTCATTTCACTTATGTTTAGTAATATATTCACCTGAATGTTTCTTTTCACTAATTAAACTTGTGTGCACACTTTTATAATGCCAGAATGTAATTGGGCCGCCTACTCTACGAGACTTTTCGACTAGATCTAAATGAATTGACAATAGCATATAATCTGGAAAATCTCCAGCTTTTATTATATGTGTTATGCATATGCATTATTTTATAGAACAAACGACACATGCCAATTCTCTACCTTCGACATACGGGGGACATGCCAGAGAGCCACAGCGGGATTCCACGAAGTACATCAACTGTCCGTTTTTATTAGCTGCGCTATGAGGAACGAATTCTGGTTTTGCGTCGACGCATGCGTAATCGCTGTTTGAGGAGTAATTCCAGTAGGCCGACATTAAATATCCGGTATATTCCATTGTCCATCCTGGATAACAATTGGATCGAGCAGGAATCATCAAAGTTATCTTTCTTTCCGTTTTGCACACGGCACAAGGGACATCTTGGTTGTGACTTGCATAACCAAAGATATCTGAAGATATCGTTTCAAATTCTGTTCCGTAAACATATCCCCTCCACTCAAGTACGCCGTCATGGTAATTTGCCCAAGTTGGATGTTCTGGTAAGCATATATATTATGCAGCTCCCCCGGGATGGTTATATGCATTTCCTCCAACATAACCTTAAAGGTATAATACTTAAAGGTATAATATCAAAATTAAATTAAATACCGATCTGAAAGTTATAATTATACACACTGATATTATTATTAATTTATATAGAAAGGAGAACAGGTATCAGGTTTAATCACCGACAACTGAAAAAATATAAATAAAAAGGAATCTATTTTTCCATTTGTATATGTGTCGTATGGATAACATATTTGCTTCTGCTGTTTTTGATAGCGATGAGACAAAGAGAGAGAGAGAGAGAGAGAGAGAGAGAGAGAGAGATAAAACGATAGTTTAAATTAAGTTCCAGAAGAGCTGATGTGATGTCGCGTTGTCCGTCGTTGGTCTGTACATTTTTATCCAGTTTACGCGGTAACTTATTTAAACAGCGTCATTTTTGAAGGTTTGATTTTATAGACATTTTTTTTTATTTCCTCGTCTATTCGAATGAGATCCACGCATGCATTACGAGGTAATATCTATTCATTATTTCAGATGTTTTTGATTTGATGTACTTTTATTCGAATGTTTGTTTGTAATAACAGTTTAGGATTTTCGACAATGAGCAGTATAAGGAAACTGCAGGTTGTTTAATACATGATAACTTTAATATCAGTAGATTATAGACCCGTCTTAAACTACTGAAATGTGTTAGCAATTCGACTAAAACGTTCTAACCAAAAGGTCAAACGCAATAACACACGGTTGCCTACCAATGTAAAAAAGAATGGCAATACATTACATTCTAAACAAGATATGTCGGATAAACATGTTAAAACTAGAAGGCCACGACCTACATATCGAGCTCTATTACGAAGGGTCCAGATTTTTGATATGACCAACACCAATGTCAATCTCAAGAGATGCATGTCGTAGTGGAGACCGGATGTGACCTATATTTCGTCGAAAGTCGGCCACAGCGACCCGAAATATTACACATGACGTTAAATGCAAATAAAGAACATTCTGATGAATACTGATAAAGGTGATCCTTTGTGAGCAACAAACACAATTAAGAGAATAAAGCAGCAGACTCGAAGTTTGGTAAAAATCCTACGAGAGAGAAGCAGGATACGCATGTCGTAACGGAGACCGGACGTGACGTATATTTCGTCGAAAGTAGATCACAGAGACCCGAAATATTGCATATAGATGCATAAAAGGAGCATTCTGATGACTTTTTGTGAAAATCCTGAAAAAAAGAAACAAGATACACATGTCGTATCTCATCGTGTAACCTTTATTTTGTCGAAAGAAGTATGACCACTTATACAACTCTTCACTTGTTACGGAATAAATTGTATTGATTTGTGCGTGTGTGTGCTAAGCTAACCTACTACCACCTAAAGAAGTAAACGTGTGCTTGGAAGGACGAACAAAACGACAGACAAAACGGCGACCATATTTCCCCCGAAACATTTCGGAGAACATAACAACTTATGTATTATCATAATAAATGTTAATAAAATATTGTTGTACATCAAACGAATTAAATGTTATTTAAATGTTAATTGACGCATTGTAAGTTATTTAGAGCCGCCCAGAGAGAGAGGACGGATACATAGTAATCCGGAAACATGATCTTCTCTTACTGACGAATAGTATATTTCTATGTTTATTTAACGTTCTTGGAGAATAGACTCCGATACGCCTGACATCCCGGTTTTATATCTTATCCGACGGACGATATCAAGGGAAAGTGTTTTGTCAAAGAATATACCGACGAATCTAAGTTGCGACGTTGAGAATTGAACCCAGTCCACCGTGCTATCCACTTGATAACATACGGAACAAATATAAAAGCGTATAATATAAAGGTTATTTTATGTTATGGAGCAATGTGACTTAGGATTCATTGTTATGTATCATATAATGTGGTTGGGGTTTAATGATACCCAATTTCGTATTGCAGGTTTTCATCATTTATTAGAATTATCGAAAGAAACTGGGGTTGCGGAACCAAATTATGTTTTCACTATGAGGTGAAAACAAATATATCTCTAGATTGAACATTTATGTTTCCGTATGTATGTTATACACATTCCTGCAAAAATAAGGTCACCATGCCCGACATTGCAATACCTTTTGTATCATTTTTTTTTTGGTAAAAAAAAAATCGGATACTATTTGCGTCATTCTCAATATCTAAGACATTAATTGCCTTTATTATTCAAGTTCCAATAGGTATACATATTAACTTTCACTTAAAGTAGGCATCATACCAAAACCGGTACTAGGAACGCGATTAGCTTGCATTTACCATTGCCGTCATGAATATAATCAATGAAACGAAGCTTTATAGGTTATCATGAACCATTTCAGCTGTTATAAGACAGAATATCAGAGGGAATAAACAGCATTACTATTAATACAAGAGACAAATGATACTAATTTTCGGATTTCCACTAACCTCTGTAAACAATGTCTGTTCCATTTGCAGGACATTCAGTGCGGCCCCATCGCACGTATACAGATCCTAGAAAAAGAATTACGTGACATTAATGTTACACTTACATAAATCATTAATGATGAATGTAATTCCAAATATCATAGGTGATATTTTAGCTATATATATAATCGCTTTAGCAGCATTTAAAGGGCCTTCAGGCTTCAAGGCTGGCGTAGACGTAAAGCAAAATAAAACTTCCAACTATGTACTATGATTCCTAAATTACATAACCAGCCTAATAATACACGTTTTTATTTCGATTTCTAGTGCCCGCATCACTACTTTTCTAACTGCTGTTAAAGTTCAGGTTAAACAATATTGTGCTAAAGCTTATAACAACTGTGGGATTAATATATTTTGATCAATTAAAAATTCAGGAGAGGTTTCTTGATACAACTTGCAATAAGCGTCACGTTTCATTTATAAGTACTTATGACTTCCCAACACTATATACAACCTTACCACATCACCTTATCGAAGACAAGCTTATTGCTCTCATTCAAAAAACTTTCGCTCGAGAAAAAACTGCATTTATGGCCTATAACAATATTAAAGCGTCTTTTACTAACGACAGTTTAGACATGATTTGGACTTGCCAAGAAAATTGTGAAACACTCATTTCCCTATTAAATAACTTTTTCATAAGATATGGAACTACCGTTTATAGACAAATTGTTGGTATCCGTATGGGTACGAACTGTACAACTCTTGTCGCAGATTTGTTCTTGTATTGCTATGAAAGAGATTTCATGTTGAGTCTTTCATCCGAAACTCAGGCAGATGTAATTGCAGCCTTTAATGACACCTCTCGGTATCTGGATGAATACTGAACATTGACAATCATTTCTTTTTTACTATGGTTTATATTATCTATCCTAAATAACTTCAACTCAACAAAGCTAATATTTCTGATAAAGTCACTTATTTTCTTGATTTACATCATCTCCGTATCAAAAATGGTGACATAATTAGTAAAATATATAACAAGAGAGATGATTTTAATTTTGATATTGTTAATTATCGCCATTTAGATAGGGATGATCCCCAAGATATGTTTCTCAACTTACTCGTGTTTCTAGAGCTTGTAGGCGTGTTGAGGACTTTAATATTCGTTATATGTGTATAACTAAAAAGTTGGGCTACCGTAACCATAAACTTCGAAAAACTTTTTATCGTAACCCTGATCTACTTTTAAAATATAAAAGAAATTTAAGAACTCTTCTGCGACAAGGACTATCAAAACCTGACTTCTATATGGTGACGTGATTTACAAACTTCGTAATGTCCTTGGTCATAATCACTTTCATACAATCTTTATCAAACGTGTTGAATGCATGCTTAGTGGTTGATTCATTTACAGTTCGTCACTATGCTTTTCTCTTTGATTGTGCGATGACCGGACAGATTGTGGACCCTATGATTACGTCTACCTAAATTCTCATTGGACGTTTGATGTTTGTCTTTACAAGATAAGTACAAAATTTCTCGGTTTGATTGAGTGTTCATGAACGGTAGTGAAAAGTTCTTGCTACCGTTCACGCCCTCTAGACCCGGGTTGTAGCAGAACTCAAAATAAAATGTCTATAGCACAAACATTTCAGCCATCCCGAAGATGGTATGCATATGACGGTGAACATGGAACCTTAAATGAGGTATTTTCACACTCATAAAAAACAAATATTGGGCTCAGCGATCTCCAAAGATCTGGATGAATAACAGTCCAGATTGCAAGCACAGGGAGACAATTTACCGCCGCCACACTGCACAGACAACGCTACTGTGATATATAAAAAAGTATGAAAGGAGAAATTTGGAAATCGCCGAACACGATAAGTACAAACAATATTGCAGTCTCGGTTTGATTGTTTAAATCTTGTCTTGTCTTGTTTAACGGTTTGTTCTCTTGTTGCTCTGGCTTCTGCCAGGTCACTGAGTACTTGCTTTGCGACTTTCTATGCTTTTTTATATTAGCTATTCATGATCATTTCTGTGTTATATGTATATTGCCAATTAATGCTGCCTTGTTTGTTAGAGAGAATATAACCTGGCGGGATTTGTAATCAACAGTCTGTTATAATACAAGATATTATTTCGTATCCGAGTCCTTACAAAATCGCTGAACCGAAGTTATACTCTTGTCGTATTTAAATAGGTTACTACTTATTAAAGAATTTATATTCAGATTTGTGGTTTTATTGAAATCGCCGTATTTCAATAGGTTAATATCACAACAAAAATTAGTTAAGAACCTAGTCTTAATAATGATACTGTATGAGTTTAATAAGCAGAAACATTTCGTCTCCATTTTAGCGGTATGCTAAAATTCCAGAAAACTGATCTTATTGCCAAAAAAGGCCGAAAAATACGTTTTCCGTTTTCGTCTAGTAATATATAACAATTACTAACTTAGCAAAGGTATAAAACAAAAACAAAATTTTAACGAATATATCAAACACAAATGAAAAGAAAAACATTTTGGAATAATTAAAGAAACTATGTGATGGGACATATTTTCTGTGGGAAAGACTGTTTATACCTTATATTTAATAAATCAATATTATCACTTTGCAGGATAAAGGATAAAAAACCTGACTTATGTAATTTTTGTAGAAGTAGACATGAACGTTGAACAGGAAATATAGCTTTCACAAAATATAGTCAATCAAAAGCAGGCTTTTGATTAAAACTAACAACAATTACAAGGAAAATGTAGAAAAAAATGGCAAAGTAAACGACACCACAAACATAAAATGGTTAACAATAGGGGTACCGCTTTGGACCGGTTAGTGTCAAATAGACCGCTGGGGGTTTAAATCAGGTTATAGGATGCACCAAACCTCACTATTACTTGATGGGATTTCATAGGGAGACCATCATACCATAATCTAGGATACTAATACACATATTAAAGACAACGATAAAAAGGATTAGTAAACAGGGTAATATAATGTGTCCATCTTCTTATTAGCTGATTTACAGATTACCGATCTCTTCACAAACATCTACAAGATTATGTGACAGGCGTACCGATGAATACGTTAGTTTATATTCAAGAGAAGTCAATATCTATTCGTCATCGGCAATCCACAGACCAGTGCTCTTTCTGTTCTTAATCAATTAAATGCAAGACGGCGACAAAGCAAGCGCTAGACTGTTTACGGATGACTATATGATGTCAACTCTTAAAAAACAGTTCAAAACTGCAAAAATACCTCACACAACTAGTCCAGGAGATTTCATCCAGATATATGCAACGTTCTTCGAGTTAGAACAATATGAAGACAGTCCTATTGAACAACACTTGTTCGGCTTGTAATATTTTACATCGAAATTGGGCACGAACATTATCCATGCGAAACAGATGCTAAGGATGACAAGTGGCAAGATATACCATTAACAAGCATCAAAATAGTTAAAAACTAGAATATTCTAACGGTTAAATTTGACACTTTGCTCTGCACAGATGGATGTCAACGACGTAGGTGTGATATACATGCAACGCAACATATCTTACACATGCATCTACATGCATAAAAGCAAGCTGCGACAGTACTAGTCATTATATTAAAGGGACACACGTCAGTCTTGATTTTTTAAAAACTCACGGCGTCCCGTTAGTTTTTCTCTTAACTTGCATTTGTTCAATCATCAATACTAATTGTTAGAATAGTTCAAAGCAAATTGTTTTTACACATTATTGACTTTTGATAATATTGCACCAATAATATATTTTAAAAATGTGTAAAATAAGGAAGGAAGTAGAATTCTCATTTTTTTATTTAATTATATGCAAGCAGTTTTAATGTCAAAATTATACAGTATTAATGAATCGTTGTACTAATTTTAATGCCTGATATAAAACTCATGATTGCCATGTGTCCCCCAACTTATTATGCCCTTTCTTTGGATTTTGCTAACAGCTTCATCAGCCGAGGTAGATCTGTGGGCTGGTCAACTGCAAACGATATCTAGCCTACTATAAGCATGAACATTAAGAAGCAATCAGAAAGTGTGTTTTTCCTTACACTTACACTAATTCAATGATCAAATACAACAAAGGTCACATAGGATGTACAGATCCAGTCATAGATACATGTACATGCTGACCATGAACTCAATAAAATGGTTGTTATTTGGCAAAAATATGCTTCCAATGGATCCCATTTTCGGTATATATCGGCATTCGTACTAGCTTTCGTTTAGTGCTGTGTCACTTCTGGAAAAACCTGGCCCTACTTCGAATTTCTTACTGATCCTTTCGGGTCTTCAAGCCCAATCTTCGTGGCTTTTAAGTACCTTTCATTAACAGACCCAATAACACCGTCTGTTGCGCTTAACTCTTGCTTGTGTTCGTTGCTTGCACTGGTTCCTCTTTTCAATCTTTATCATTAACATGCAAAATGACTCATACCTCCGCCTTGCTGATTTCCGCTGTGTAACTCTAGTTGTTGGACCGTTGATGATAATTTGATGTTCTCTGTTTCTAGTTGTTGAACTGTCGACGATAATTTGCTACTTTCTGTTTCTAGATTATGTACCGAAGTTGTTAACGTGGCCACTTCTGACTGGAGCTTATTAATTGCATTCGCAATGTCCTCGTCGCTATGAAGAACCAATCGTTTATCCGCTGTTACCGAGTAAACATACAAAAGAAAAGCCATGTAGAAATGTTTCCACATATTTCGCTTTATAGTGTCTCAAGTACAATACAAACGTAAATGACAATTCAAACTCAACAGTCTAGATCAAAACCAATGATAAGACACACTTTTAATATCTTGTTTGCACATAATTATCGGCTGTGCCTCACGAAGGTCATTTAGTAACCTCGTTTACTACATTAATATGACAGTTACATACCATGTGGTTTGTAGATTACCTTAATGTCTTAAATAAACGTTAATTTCGCAATATTTCTGTTAAAACATGAGAGCCACTATATGTTTACGTTACAATAAACGCTGAGTTATTTTGTTATGCAGTTATACTACAAAATTAAAAGAAAATAAAGCAACATTTATTACTATTACGCCAACCCTGTATTAGACCGAAAAGTGCAGACGTTGACAGAGGTTAACATGAGGGCAAGGAACAACAACCTTGGTAGAGTGTTACGAGTAAAATATAATAAGAAAGGAAGCAAAACCAGCCTCACACAATTATAGTTAACAAATGTATTTACATAAAATATTCACTTTCAGAATACACAAATCCAGTTTTTCATTAATATCCAATTTTTTAATTAAGTCCAAATAAAATTATCCAATGTTCCTTTAATTCAGATTAGTAAGTGTCTCGTTAATCCAAAACAGTAAGTGTCTCGTTATTCCAAAACAGTATGTGTCTCTTTAATCCAAAACAGTAAGTGTCTCTTTAATCTAGAAAAGTAAGCGTCTCATCAGTCTAAATTAATTTCCAATATTTCCGGTTTAGTCCAAATATCCAAATTCACTGTTATTATAAATGAGCACACTATGAATTAAATCCTTTCACAATTATATTTTCTAAAAGCATCCAAATCTAAATTAATTTTAATGAAGAATATTGAGAAAAAATAATTCTGTTGAGCTACTCCCAGAGTTTATATACTGTCACAGACTCTTTCTGAAGGGTTCCCCACTAAAACTAGTCCATATTTCATCCTAAATGAATTTGCATAAAATAATCCAGTGAAAACAGTCCACATCACCATAAATGAATTTGCATAAAAAATATTTTTAACTTTCTTCAGGGCCAAATCAACAACAAACACGCAACAATACATGTACACTTTAGATACAGGTAACAAGAGATTGAGCTGGTGTATGATCGTGAATGAAGAATATAGCAATTGTAAAAAAATGATATAACGGTCATGCGAATTAAATATTCACAAGTATATAGTGATTTAGAAACGCTGGTCGTCTGCATCTTATATTAATTGCAGTTGAAAGCAAAACTTTAACGAGACACAGACATGCATTTAAATAATTTAAATAAGGAAAGCGGTCTCATCAATTTCCAAACCTAAATAGGAATATCTCAGGTGTTATGAGATAGAAACTTTTATTAATACATAGTTAACTTTACTTGCAATTGTCTCGAAATTAGTTTCAAACTAGAACTTTCACTAAAGGTTATGAATACCACCGCCCAGTCGGGAATCATGCATGTTGCCATGTAGAAAATGAATGAAATGTTCCACCTTGGAGAGCAAATATACATTAGGTAAGACAATGTAACATTTAGGCTTTCTGGCTGAATTACGCTTTCTCCAGATCAAGTGTCGATGTGGATGTTATTCTACAGGTTGTGTAACATAGATAAATTCTCTATGGACGGATGTTTAAGAATGACGACGTAAGCGATGAAAAAGGAGACAAACACAAAAACACAAAGAATAGCTTGAGAAACAGAAGATAGAGAGAAGATAGATCAAGAACAAAAGAAACATGCCTATTCTTTGAAATCAACAGAGAATAAGCTAATAAACATTGTAAATAAACATAAGTATACGTCTATTCTCAGGTGTATGTTGTAATGGCGAGACAATGACTGCTAAGTTTCAAAACACGTTTCCCAGACGTTTCTAAAATCAAGCGAAGAAAAAAGATGCAACAATGAACAAATGAACAAGGCAAAAGGAAGTAAGAAGTAAGAAGTAAGAAAAAAACAGTGTCAACGACACAGAAAACTGTTTGAATGCTGGTGGAAAGCAGTCACTGCATCCTTGATATAAATAAGGCATTCAGTCTTGAGTTTGCAAATCTATCGTTTCCCCTTTTCGATGAATGCGAAGATATGAGAAACAAATCTGCCTAAAATCCATTCCTTCAACTTATGATGCTAGCATGGCCCACTGGTTTGGAAGCGGAGGACCTCGGTTCAAGCCTCACCGAAGCCGCTGAGTTTCGTCGGTGTATTCTCGAGCAAGGCATATCCCTTAACCTCGTTCGTCGGGTGGGTAAGTAAAACAGGCGGTCCCGTGTATCGAAATCTATCCAGAGAGCACATTAAATAAATATAGTAATGTATTCGTCTATAAGAGTAGGCCAAGTTTCCGGATACCTATATATCCTTCCCCTCTCTATATAGAGGGCAGCTCTAAAAACATATAATATATGCTAATCAGCCGTCAAACAACATTCAGTTCAATTAATTTCCATTTAAGCAATGAAAAGTGCCAGATTAGCATCAACCTGCGCATTGAATGTTGAGCATTTGGTATTTTTTATCTCCCTTATCAGTATATATTAACATTCACACTAGCGTTCGTTTAGTGCAGGCAGTGTAGTGGATCCTTTGGTATCAACGAGCCGACACGCGCGCGCGCGCACACACACACACACACACACACACACCAAAGCACACTTAAATATGTTATCTTATATCCAGCCATATAGACGATTTATTCGACTCTAAGATTAGATTATATACATAACGTATTCATTTTAAAATGAACTATAAATAATAAAGTAAAGAAGAAATGATTGTATTTAATAAGGCTGAATAGTTATAGACATATTGTAGCCTACCACAATAGTTACAGTAACATTTCTGAATAAGTTCTGTAAAATAATTGTATTGATGCTATCACTATCGAGGGGTGTTATCTAAAATACTGTTTATGTTATAATTAAATTATGGATTTAAATAATCATAAAAATGTGCTAATAACATCTAAGCAAAATAAAATTCCCCATTAAGCGGCAATCGGTTTGACAATTTAAACATACATTTAAATTTTGATATTTTATATATGTGCATTTGGGATCAGTGATTATATTTTATGATTGTTAAAAAAAATAGCGTCGCTTGGGTGAGCATCAAAGTGCGTTTTTATATATTTTCGCCAACAAAGTTTGAAACACATTTTCGTCTTTTTTCCGTTTGCAGCACTGGTCACAGCTGGCGATGAAGATCTGAAATAATTTCAATAGTGTTAGATGAGCTACGATGACATCTAACGAAATCGTGAAAGGGTGGTAACGTTTAAAGTTTGTCGTCAATCTCGTCTTGTGGTGCCCTTATTGGTTTATTCTCTTGCTAATCCGGCTTCTGACACTACACTGAGTACTTTCTTAGTGGTTTTCTAGGCGTTTGCGTTTATATCCATATGTATATGATCATCTTTGTGTTATCTTTATATTGCCTGGTTTGTTAAAAGGATATATCCTGGCGAGGAATCTTTTTTTATTAATTGTTTTTAGTTTTTTCAAAAAGTCATTCACATCATATTCATTATAATATTAAATATTACCATATTGTCGGTTTCGCAGAATGTTAGTATTATACCAATATACTCTGCATTGGGTTTGTTTTATATGATGTTTTGTTACAATGTTAAGCCGAAGAAACCAAACAATCTTGTGATTCTACTAAACCACCCGACCCTATAGGTGAGCCCCTACCCTAAAAGTGTTGTTTTATTGAAAAATTCCGCAACGCTGTAAAAATCATGATCCTATCTTTACGCAACCTATATCAAAAGTTTGTAAAATAAAATATATGTTTTCTAGCGACATACTCAAATTTCTTTGGTCATGTTAGTGTAAAGAAAGGTATAGTGGAAATAAAAATACCTTTTCACTTGGCCTCATTTGAGTATTACATGTACATATGTTATAAAGAAGTTACAGGTACCAATCCAACACGCATATTATATAATATGCCTCGAGGATTAATTATATATAGGAAATTCCTAGAACCTGGTTTAAACCCCCCCCCCCCCCCCCCCCCCCCCCCCAGTTGCCAGTGACATTTTTTGCCATCAACCGTTCCATGGCGGAAGCCCTATTGTCAGCCTTTTATATGTGATACGTTATATCTTGCCTTTTATTAATTTCGAAATTATTGTTTGTTTCTTGACTGTGGTCCTTGATTGCTACTTTCCTGTTCGACTTCAACATCGTGTGTCGTTAAAATGATATGTTCTTTGCTTTTATTATTAAGGAAGGAGAAATGAAACTAGAGAGGGTACTTTTATATAAAAGAGGGACCAATGCAAACTAAGATGGGGCTTTTGAGATTTGTATTATAGAACGAGGGGAAAATGGGAAAAGGGAACATTTTGAAAAGCTTGTTTTGTACTTTTATTATTAGTTTAAACATATTTATTTTACATCGATTGCGAAACAAGTTATTGCAACTTAGATTAATCACTCTCGATGGCTTCCTGGGTAGAACCAGTACTAAGCAATGTGGATTAATTATCTTGCTCAAGGATAAATAACGTGGCCGCGGCGAGGATCGAACCCACGACCTCTCGATTCTGAGTTCGGCGCTCTACCACTGGACCACGCACTCCATTTTTATTATTGAAAAAGACATATGAAAACTACAGATGGGTGATTTGAAAGATTGTCTTTTAACTATAAATAATGTCTTACAGCCAAAACTGATCACCAGTTCTTTGCACATTCGACTTTCGTAAAATGCAAAATAAAATAAACATTGTTTTTCTTGCTGTATTAAGAAAATCAGTGTGTCTACTGTATATACTGACCATGAGAAATATGAGACACCCAGCTGTTATACAGGAATAAAATGATCCACCAATAACCTCTGCAGGATACTGCAAACCAAAGTGGATACAGCCGGCCAGAATGAGCACACCTACAAAACAAAAATCATGATGCATGTATTCGTCATAATTGTATTTATTTTAAAAATATCATGAACGAATTGGTAACTATACAAAAACGTTTTCCTTGATTTAATGAGCATACATGTTTTAGTGAAACTCGTCTGGATGTGCAAATAGGGGTTCGTGAAAGTCGACGGAATAGAACAGTTTAACCAAACAAAAACATAAAAATACGGTCCCAGTTCTTAAAGCATTACACTTTTATGAACATGAACGATTTAAAATATACATAAACTATGGAAACCATAATATTTTCAGATACTAATGCAGAAAACCATTATCTAGCATGTTAATCCATTTAATAATGGAACCGGCGCGGTTTAGTCGATGGACTTTGAATCCAGAGATCAAGATTACAATGGACAAGAGTCTGTCCCCCAAGTATGTTACAAACATCAGAAACTATTCGGATGCTCAATGGTTTCTATATATCCTAAGACAATGGATGCAACTATTTGATTCCGTTAAATTACTGCTATGCCAAACGTATTGCGTCAATATTCAAAAAAGTATCTTATTATTTATAAAAACAGCAACCACAAATGGTACTGGATAAATGATCAGCAAGTAATATACACCACAACAAATCATATATCTGCGACTGGACTCGGGACCAGCCAGTAATAAACACCACACCAAATTATATATCTGCGACTGGACTCGGGACCAGTCAGTAAAATGAAACACAACAAATCATATACCTGCGACTGGATTCGGGACCAGCCAGTAATATAAAACACAACAAATCATATACCTAGGACTGGACTCGGGACCAGCCAGTAATATAAAACACAAAGCATATACCTGCGACTGGATAGAGGAACAGTCAATAATGAACACCACACCAAATCACGTACCTGCGACTTGACACGGGACCAGCCAGTAATATACACCACAACAAATCATATACCTGCGACTGGATTCGGGACCAGCCAGTAATATAAAACACAACAAATCATATACCTACGACTGGACTCGGGACCAGCCAGTAATATAAAACACAAAGCATATACCTGCGACTGGATAGAGGAACAGTCAATAATGAACACCACACCAAATCACGTACCTGCGACTGGACACGGGACCAGCCAGTAATATACACCACAACAAATCATATACCTGCGACTGGATAGAAGAACATTCAGTAAATACACCACACAAAATCACATTTGCAACTGTATAGAGGAACAGTCAATAATAAACACCACACCAAATCATAAACAGGACTGCCATTTGATAGAGGGCCAGCCATTAATATACTCAACAACAAATCGCATACCTGCGACTGGATAGAGAACCAGCCAGTAATATACTCCATAACAAATCGCATACCTACGACTGGATAGAGGACCAGCCAGTAATATACTCTACAACAAATCACATACCTACGGCTGGATAGAGAACCAGCCAGTAATATACACCACAACAAATCACATACCTACGACTGGATAGAGAACCAGTCAGAAATATACTCCACAAACAATTCACTTACATGCGACTGGATAGGGGACCAGCCAGTAATATACACCGCAAAATGTCACAAACAAGCGACTACACACGCGACCAGCCAGCCAGTAATATACACCACATCAACTCATGTGATGATCTGCGACTGGGTAGATAACCATTCAGTACTATGACAAATCACATACCTGCGAATGGATAGAGGATTAGCCAGTAGTAAAAGCAGCAACAGTTAAACGTGTAGAATCTTGCGTCCTCATTGTCGATGTCGCCATATTCGTCGGGACCGTAAGCAGTTACAGTTATGATGGCGCTGATACAGGTGAACAAGAGCATGACGAATGCCGTGCCTTGTAATCCAATGGTGGCTTGGTCTAGTACTGGAATAAACGCAATCGATGTTGAAAGTTAGCATATGCAAATTATACGTGTCAAGCAGCAAAAATAACGAACAAATAATCGGGGAAGACAATGACGACCAAATATGCAAAGAGCTCTCGCGTAGTCAAACGATAGGTGTGTGGACTGACTACCCACATAGGTACATGCGTGGGATGACTACCAACCTAGATACGTGTGTGAATGTGTTACTAACCGAGATAGGTGTGTGGATTGACTACGAACCTAGACACAGGTGTGGATTGACTACCGACATAGATGCGTGTGTGGATTCACTACTAACCTAAACAAGTGTGTGAATTGACTAATAACATAGATACGTGTGTGAATTTACTGAAACAATCCAGAAGAAAACAGTGAAACAAATGCTTTCGCTCACAACCAACACTTCAGAACCAAGAGTATACATTTTATCGGGACTTCTACCGATTGAAGCAATCATACATCTGAAAATCTTGAACTTTTTTAACAACATCTCTAATCAGGATGTCTCCACTGTAGAAAGACAGATAGTGACATGACAGGTCTTGGTAAAGTCTGACAAGTCATCCTCGTGGGCTGGCAAAGTACAACCGCTCCTGGTAAAATATGACCTTGGTGACATTTATTCATATCTTGAGAACCCACCCAACAAGGGCCAGTGGAAGGGGAAGGTTCATTCAGTTTTCGAAAGGAAATGAAAGAATCGCATTGAACGCCTGGCTACAAATTACAGTCCATTGAAGTTTATGAATGTTTCCTTTAACCCAGGAAAGCTTCACCCTGTCCTACGTGTTCCATGTTCATCTGCCTTGGATGTAACAAGAATTCCTGCAAAATTGCGATTGCTCACAGGTATATACATCTTACAAGTTAACAGAAGTAGATTCAACCAGAACGCCATATCTACTTCGATTCGCCTTCGGAAAAAGTGCAAACCTTGATTGACTATTCTGTGCTGCTGCCACAGAGGTTACTGAAACTAGACTTTGCGAAGGAACTGGAATTTCACATAAGAAGACATAATATGTCATCTCCATACAAAGAGATATAGACTTTATAAAAATCTCAATTAAGTCCTTCTTGGCTGACCACCCATTTCTAATGTGTGATCTTTAAGATTTAGTAAGTAATAATAAAAGTGTCAAAACGAAGTGACTTTAAAATAAATTTAAAAGGCGTAAATAGAACCCAAATATGCGTGTGAACTGTTAATAATTTTATTATTACTGTGGTGGAGGACGTATTGCAGGAGTTGGATTATACCCTAGCCAGAGAATTCTGGGGTTCGCCATTGCTGGCGGTAAAGAAGAAACAACAACAACAACATAGATAAGTGTGTGGGTTACTACCGATCTAGATACGTGTGTAGGTGTTGATGTTTTTTGTTGGTGGTCGTGGATATTTTGTAACTTTTTTTTTTTTTTCTATTTCTAACAGTGTTATTGTTGTGTTATACATATATACATGTATCTAGTAAATACATTTTAATAGTATTATTTGTTTTGCTTAACGTACAATCTGGAAATATTATATAACACCTTGTAATATTGTGTAGTATATGAAAGTATATTTATCATTTCTAGCATGTGGCTAGTATTTTGCGTGAAAACGTGATCGGGGTGTTTTTAAAAACGTGACACGTGAAACAAACAATATTTTTTCGTGATTGCGTGAACATATATCAGCGTGATCCGTGATTTTGGTCTTGGTAAAACGTATTTAGTCATTTTCAGTTCCCGAGCCTCCCCCGAGAGCTGAACTTTCGTACTTGCGCGAACATCTGGCACGGGGAATCCCCGGGGACACTACAATCAGCCGAGTCGTGTATCAGATACAGTATAGGCAGTATAGACTGGTGGTATGCCGACAGTTTCACTGAAATAGCTCACTACATTTCAAGTAGCACTGATCGGCCTGGAACTAGTCTAACACAGTTTCCTGACAAAAGTGGTCTCCCTTGACTGGATTCCAAATATATTACTATTTGTATGAGATCAGACTACACCAATTACAAACAAATCAGCGGGCAGGGAAAAAGTTTCAGGGTAAATTCGGACCTATTACACAGAATCTCTTAATTTTGATTGGTTGTCAAGGTAAACAAACCAAAAAATCTTGCTAAAAAATTAAAATTTTGAAGAGTACTTATAAAGGTTAAATCATACATTTGTGCAATGTATGAATAATGTGTTGCATAATCAAAGAAAGAAGTATATTTTACATTTTCCTCATGTTTCTACATGCAAGTTCGTGGGTCAGCACCATCCGACCCAAACAGCTTTTTCAAAACATACTTAATGTATGGCTTCTGTATGTTTTTTTGATAAAACTAAGATAGGTCTTTCAAAACAAGTAATACAAAATATAGCTTCCTATATTAGG
Source organism: Cyrtodaria siliqua (assembly GCA_037043455.1). Classification (NCBI taxonomy): domain Eukaryota; kingdom Metazoa; phylum Mollusca; class Bivalvia; order Adapedonta; family Hiatellidae; genus Cyrtodaria; species Cyrtodaria siliqua. Next base: position 50,261 of record JAWPHD010005423.1, on the reverse strand, counting down.
GAACTCAGTACAGAGCCTAGAGCTATAAGGTAGGCCTATGGAAAATGAGTTGGTGTAGTATGACCATGATGGTCTCGGTAGTACAACATAATATCGCTAGGTGCACGCAGATCTAATAGCGCGCGAGAATCGTATCTGCTCCTCTTTATGGACTTCATACCGTTGCAGAATGGCAGAAGCTATTCCTCCGTTTGAGTTTATTGTTTGTATTTTTGTTAATTGGGTCAATTTGAAAGCCTCAGAATACATCTGACGGCTCAAGTTTGTGTGTGATTGTGTGTGGTTTTGTTTTGTTGTTTTTTAGTTGTTGTTGCAACCCACACATTGTACTAGAGAAGCTCGAGCCTATAGCGCTTCACGTCTGCTCATCCACATTTAACGTGAAATGTGAAAGTTCTGCTATTTTCACGTGAAGACGTGATCCTCGTTTTTATTTTATGTAATTACGTGAACACCCCCACCACCCCCTCCCCCCACTCCCCTTTGAGACCCCCTAGTATGATACAACGAATGATTGGATTTGTGACATAATAGCCCTTTATCTTTTAACATGTCATTGTTAAAGCTGTTTCTGCCTAATGATCATTATAATATTCAATGTAAGATTTAAAAGCACTACTGACTCTTACATGGCTGACATGATGTGTCATCAGACTATTGCATGTTGGGTATTTTGTACTGGACTTCTGGTTCCAATCGTCCATGATAATTTACATATAATTTGTTACATTTTATGATGACACATGGCAGTCTCAATGTAGTGTCTACACATTTCATATTAACAAACATTTACATATTTCAAGGCAAATGGATTTTGTGATATCAATTGCGTCTGAATCATTTTAAATATGTTTAAACTAATGGGGGGGGGGGGGGGGGGGGGGGGGGGGGGGGGGGGGGGGGGAAATAATCTATAAACGACCCTTTTTAAATAGTATTGTTTAATAAAAACAGAAGTCTCTATATATATACGCGAGTAGGCCTAAAGTCAAATGTGACACTTCATAAGTAAATTTAGGTGCTAATTTTAAAGTTTCATACAAACTTCAAGATTGCCATGTGTCTCTATAAGTAGTGGAGCAATTACAACAATATGGTATAAAGATTTTATTTCATGCGAGAACTCATTTTTAACCAGTCAGAGGTCCATGTTCATATTCAATGACTAATACCGAATGTCTTTCTCTACTACATAGTTACATTGCCCTGTATTTGGGGGAGATAACACGAATAGCATAAATATTTAGCTTTACAACAGTTATCTGTTAAAATTATAGAAGCATATCATGTTGGAATAGCTTTTATGTTTAACAGAAACTCAATGAAAAACATATACATGTAAAGTGACATTCTAAAAGGGAGCAAAATAGTGTATATTAATTGAATAAATAAAGAACTTATATACAAAATGGGAATCTTATTAATAAAAAAATAACATAATTATGTTGTATTCATCAAGTCAACTAAGATATTTCTTGAAGTCAGGTCCGCCGTATATGTTATTTGTTGTTTTGATTTTTTTTATAGTAAAGTCATGTATTTTTTCCATTGCTTTTCAAAAATGTCTTCATATCCTTGCCGGCTATACATTTCTCAACTTTAAACAGCATTTTAAAATATAGTTTTTTAAAACTGTAAAGTGGGATTAGTTTTTTTTTAATGTTGATTGAATATAAATTTTCTGGCAGTAATACTGTATTAATATCCTTCATTTATTATGAAAGAAATTTGCAAATGCTTGCCAAAAATATTTTACTACATTACATTCATAGAATATGTGTTTTATTGTTTCTATATCTTCATTGCAAAAAGAGTAAAGATCTATATAAGAAATTAATATTCACTTTTTAAGTAAATAGTTTGGTCCCAAAATTCTAGGATATATTCTATATTGCAACCATTGCAGATTTGAGTCTTTTGTCGATTTGAAATGTAGAGGAAATAACCAGTATATATTTTGTGTAATATGCAACTCAGTTATCCATTTTCTTGCTAACTCTGTTGCAGTTTTATTGGATAGCATTCATAAATGGATCTCCATCCTTTATCATCTTTAAGAATTATTCCTATATGAAGCGGTATTATAGAATTTCCATTATGGTTCATAATGTCATTTATGAAAGTTACTCCTCCTAAATACCAATGTCTTTAAAAAAAAAGATGGAAGTTTGTCCGACTTTAATATGTGGGTTATGCCATAAAGGGAAACAATGAAATTTGCTCCACGATTTTGGATCTGAACCACATGCAAACAGTTTATAGCTGATAAAGTTATCTTTCCAGAATGAATTATGTACTTTATTTATATGTCTAGATATGTAATCAGCACCAAACAAGAGAGGTTTAAAATGCATGCATGTACATTCATTTTCCCATGATAATTCATAGTCTTCACATATTTCAGTATTACATTTTCTATTTAACCTATCCACATATGACTTGTTAATATTAAGGCCAGACATTTCCTCAAAAAGATGTAATAATAGAATTTCTAAGTGAATTAGAGTTGTAGTGTGTAGGCTGTTGACTACCAACATACATACATACATGCATGGACTGACTTCCAACATAGATACGTGTGTGGATTGTCTACCAACCTATATAAGTGTATGGGTGGGCTTACAACATAGATACGTGTGTTGATTGACTACCGACTAGATAAGTAAGTTGATTGAATACCAACTAGATAAGTGTGTGGATTGATTTCCAACATAGATAAGTATGTAGACTGACTACCAACATAAATAAGTGTGTGCATTTGCTACCAAAATTGATAGGTGTAAGGATTGACTACCAACCTAGATACGTGTGCGGATTTACTACAAAACTAGATACGGGTGTGGATTTACTACCAACATAGATAAGTGTGTGGATTGACAACCTACATATACAAGGGAGTGGAATGACTACCAACCTAAGTAAGTGTCTGCATGAGCTACTAACATAGACTAGTGAATGGATTGACTACCAACCTAAATAAGTGCCTGGATGAGCAACCAACATAAAATTATTTGCGGATTGACTACCAACCTAGATAAGTGTCTGGATGAGCTACCAACATAGAATGGTCAGTGGATTGACTACCAACCTAGATAAGTGTCTGGACGAGGTACCAACATAGACTGGTGAGTGGATTGACTACCAACTAGATAAGTGTCTGGACGAGCTACCAACATAGACTAGTGAGTGGATTGACAACCAACCTAGATAAGTGTCTGGACGAACCACCAACATAGACTAGTGAGTGGAATGACTACCAACCTAGATAACGGTATGGACGAGTACCATCATAGACTAGTGAGTGGATTGACTACCAACCCCGATAAGTGTCTGGACGAGGTACCAAATAGACTGGTGAGTGGATTGACTACCAACCTAGGTATGTGTCTGGACGAGGTATCAACATAGACTAGTTAGTGGATTGACTACCAACCTATATAAGGGTCTGGACGAGCTACCAACATAGACTAGTGAGTGGATTGACTACCAATCTAGATAAAGGTCTGGACGAGCTACCAACATAGACTAGTGAGTGGATTGACTACCAACCCCGATAAATGTCTGGACGAGGTACCAACATAGACTAGTGAGTGGACTGACTACCAACCTAGATAAGTGTCTGGACGAGGTATCAACATAGACTAGTGAGTGGATTGACTACCAACCCCGATAAGTGTCTGGACGAAGTACCAACATAGACTAGTGAGTGGATTGACTACCAACCTAGATAAGTGTCTGGACGAGCTACCGCTATAGATTAGTGAGTGGATTGACTACCAACCTAGATAAAGTTCTGGAAGAACTACCAACATAGACTAGTGAGTGGTTTGACTACCAAACTAGATACGGGTGTGAATTTACCACCAAACTAGATAGTAACTGTGGATTTACTACCAACTTAGATATGGGTGTGGATTTACTACCAACAAAGATAAGTGTGTGGATTGACAACCTACATATACAAGGGTGTGGAATGACTACCAACCTAAGTAAGTGTCTGCATCAGCTACCAACATAGATTATAGAGTGGATTGACTACCAACCTAGATAAGTGTGTGGATGAGCTACCAACATAGAATAGTGTGTGGATGATCCAGACTAGTGAGTGGATTGCCTACCAACATAGATAAGTGTCTGGATGATCTAGACTAGTGAGTGGATTGTCTACCAACATATATAAGTGTCTGGATGAGCTACTAACCAACATAGAAACGTGGCTGGATGAGCTACCAACATAGATTAGTGTGTGGATTGACAACTAACCTAGATAAGGGTCTGGATGAGCTACTGACCTAGAATAATGTGTGGATTGGCTACTAACCTAGATAAGTTTGTGGATATATTACCAACCTAGATATGTGTCTGGACGAGCTAACGACATGGACTAGTGTGTGGATTGTCTACCAACATGGATAAATGTCTGGATGAGCTAGCACAAAGCTTAGTGAGTGGATTGACTACCAATCTTGATAAGTGACTGGATAAGCTAGCAACATAGATTAGTGTGTGAAATGACTACCATCCTAGGAAAGTGTCTGCATCCGCTACCAACATAGAATAGTGTGTGGATTTACTACCAACATAGATAAGTGTCTGGATGATCTAGACTAGTGAGTGGATTGACTACAAACCTAGATAAAGGTCTGGATGAGCTACTAACATATACTAGTGTGTGGATTGACTACAAAACCTAGATATGTGTATGGATAAGCTACCAACATAGACTAGTGTGTGGATTGACTACCAACCTAGATACGGGTCTGGATGAGCTACCAATATAGACTAGTGAGTGGACTGACTACAAACCTAGATAAGGGTCTGGGTGAGCTACTTACATATACTAGTGTGTGGATTTACTACCAACATAGGATAAGTGTCTGGATGAGCTAGACTAGTGAGTGGATTGACTACAAACATAGATATGGGTCTGGATGAGCTACCAACATAGAATAGTGTGTGGATGATTTAGACTAGTGAGTGGATTGCCTACCAACATAGATAAGTGTATGATGATCTAGACTAGTGAGTGGATTGTCTACAACATAGATAAGTGTCTGGATGAGCTAATAGCATAGACTAGTGTGTGGATTGATTACCAACCTAGAAACGTGGCTGAATGAGCTACCAACATAGATTAGTGTGTGGATTGACAACTAACCTTAGATAAGGGTCTGGATGAGCTACTGACCTAGAAAAATGTGTGGATTGGCTACCAACCTAGATAAGTTTGTGGATATATTACCAACCTAGATATTTGTCTGGACGAGCTAACGACATAGATTAGTGTGTGGATTGTCTACCAACATAGATACATGTCTGGATGAGCTAGCAACATAGCTTAGTGAGTGGATTGACTACATTCTTGATAAGTGACTGGATGAGCTAGCAACATAGATTAGTGTGTGAAGTGACTACCAACCTAGGAAAGTGTCTGCATCCGCTACCAACGTAGAATAGTGTGTGGATTTACTACCAACATAGATAAGTGTCTGGATGATCTAGACTAGTGAGTGGATTGACTATAAACTAGATAATGGTCTGGATGAGCTACTAACATATACTAGTGTGTGGATTGACTACAAACCTAGATATGGGTCTGGATGAGCTACCAACATAGACTAGTGAGTGAATTGACTACCAACCTAGATATGTGTATGGGTTAGCTATCAGCATAGAAGAGTGAGTGAATTGACTACCAACCTAGATAAGGGTCTGGATGAGCTACCAATATAGACTAGTGAGTGGACTGACTACAAACCTAGATAAGGGTCTGGGTGAGCTACTAACATATACTACTGTGTGGATTTACTACCAACATAGATAAGTGTCTGGATGATCTAGACTAGTGAGTGGATTGACTATAAACTAGATAATGGTCTGGATGAGCTACTAACATATACTAGTGTGTGGATTGACTACAAACCTAGATATGGGTCTGGATGAGCTACCAACATAGATTGGGCAGTGGATTGACTACCAACCTAGATAAGTGTGTGGATAAGCTACCAACATAGACTAGTGAGTGAATTGACTACCAACCTAGATATGTGTATGGGTTAGCTATCAGCATAGAAGAGTGAGTGAATTGACTACCAACCTAGATAAGGGTCTGGATGAGCTACCAATATAGACTAGTGAGTGGACTGACTACAAACCTAGATAAGGGTCTGGGTGAGCTACTTACATATACTACTGTGTGGATTTACTACCAACATAGATAAGTGTCTGGATGAGCTAGACTAGTGAGTGGATTGACTACAAACCTAAATATGGGTCTGGATGAGCTACCAACATAGAATAGTGTGTGGATTGGCTACCAACCCAGATAAGTGTATGGATATATTACCAACCTAGATATGTGTCTGGACGACCTACCAACATAGACTAGTGAGTGGATTGACTACAAATCTAGATAAGGGTCTGGATGAGCTACCAACATAGATTAATGAGTAGATTGACTACCAACTTAGATAAGGATCTTGATGAGCTACCTACATAGACTAGTTAGTGGATTGACTACCAACGTAAGTAAGGGTCCGGATGAGCTACCAACATAGACTAGTTAGTGGATTGACTACCAACGTAAGTAAGGGTCTGGATGAGCTACCAACATAGACTAGTTAGTGGATTGACTACCAACGTAAGTAAGGGTCTGGATGAGCTACCAACATAGATTAATGAGTGGATTGACTACCAACCTAGATAAGGGTCTGGACGAGGTACCAAAATAGATACGTGTGTTGATTGACTACCAACCTAGATAAAGTTCTGGATGAGCTACCAACCTATATACGTGTCTGGATGAATACCAACATAGATTAGTGTGTGGATTGACTACCAATTTAGATAAGTGTCTGGATGAGCTACAAACATAGAATAGTGTGTGGATTGACTACTAAGCTATATACATGTCTGGACGAGCTACCAACATAGACTAGTGAGTGGATTGACTACCAACCTAGATAAGTGTCTGGATGAGCTACCTGTGTATGGATTGACTACCACCCTATATTGTGGATCTACTACCAACAAAGATAAGTATATAGACTGACTACCATCATATACATAAGCGTGTGGATTTGCTGATAATGACAACTCCTCAGTAAAGTGTGTAAATTGAATACTAACAGAGATATGAGTGTGGATTGACTACCAAACTACTGATTGAATAGCAGAATATGACATATTTTAAACCTAAATCGTAAAAACCCAAAATGACATACCACCAGAATCAGAGTTGCATGTATTGTTTGCAAAGCACTGGCGGAATAATCCCTTGTTCACACCATTTTCCGTGTGCCAGTATGAGCTTAAAAAGCCGACGAGTTGGAAGGTTAAAGGAGTCAAAAATCTAATATTCACTTGTATCCATAGCGTAAATTTCCCCATGCTTCACTATTATTATTTTTGTCGAAAAGATATATGTGTTTGAACTCATCACCAATGCATTGTATTATATAAAAACTACTTTCGTTTTCAAATTTGGAATTTCCGAAGTGTTAACAAATAGTTATGGCGTCGTTTGTAAGAAATGAATACCACATTTGTGTTTAAAATAAGTTTATGTCGACACGGAACTTAGAGAATATGTTTATACGGACCGTATTGTCGTATTCGATCGACTATTTAATGGGTTTTCTTACAGATACAAGCGGCACCGCACATTTTGTAACCCGTAGCGAGTCGTAATATAATCATTCATAAAACATCTCCGCCATTGAGACATAGAAGAAGCGTTGACTGTCACAGATCAAACAATTTTTTTACATCAGGGTTTAAAACTTTTGAAATAATCGCATTTTACTTCAAATTAACTTTATGACTGGTGATAGAAACAGAAACAGAAACTGTTTTGAAATTCCATATATGTTTCTCTTTATTTAAGACATATCCAAGTGTTGAATTGGTGAGATGCTCAACTGTGACACTAAAACAACTGATGACGATAATGCAAGAACACCTAACATGTTTGAGAGCATACGTTAGAGAGAAAAATGTTGTTGTACAATTTTAAGGTGAATGTACTCTCAACAAATAGCAAAGTTAAAAGTAGGATAAGTAAAAACACAATTAGATAGTTTACATGACACTTACAGTATATCGCAAAATTATCATAATTATCCTATTGTTACCTATGTCTGACGGTATATATTGTTGCATGTGTCTCGGTGTGTACATGTTGATTTGGCCTTGAAGAAAGTTAAAAATAGTATAGATTTAAATGTGTTTGACTAAACCGGATATATTTGGAAATTAATTTAGATTAAGGACAATTAACATTTGGATTAAAGAGACACTTAATGTTTTGGATTAAAGATACATATACTGTTTTGGATTAAAGTGACACTTACTGTTTTGGATTAAAGAGACACTTGCTAATGTGAATTAAAGGAACATTAGATAATTTTATTTGAACTTAATTAAAAAATTAGATATTAATGAAAAAATGGATCTGTGTATTCTGTAAGTGAATATTTTGTAAATAAACCTGTTAATTATATTTTTGAGTAACTGGTTTTGTTTCTTTCTTGTAACATTTTACTCGTAACAATAACTATTTAGTATCAGATTATATTTTTTTTATATTACCTTGATACAATTGTCTAGGTTGTGCCAGCCATTAAAAAGTAAAAGAAATATGTACAAATTTGTTTTATGCATCTTTTGCTTAAATCGCCTGTCTTGAAATCAAATATTGTGAGTAGCATAATTGATAAATAGAATGTGTACATGTAGTGAGAGACCAGTCAAATACCATGACCAGGTATGTAAATAAAATATGTATGCATTTCATTTCTGCATTAATTGTGTTTCTTTGAAAACGACTTTGACAGGATAATTTGAGATTTTAATTGATAGCACCAGCTAGATAAGGATATCAAGGTAACATATTGCAACTTTTATTGTAAAATTAGATTTATACAGTTGAGTTATAATTCCTGTTGGATTCACTTTGAAGTGCTTATTTAAACGTCTTTATTTATATTATTTCAGATTGAAATCATTTTTATGTTTCTAACTAGGATAATGAGATAAGGTACTGCAAGTTTCATGGAAAAATATGCTGAATTGTTTGAGATATTCAACTTTGAATCTTTTTTTGTACCAGGGGACATACTTCTTATCTTAAAATCCACACTTTGAGTGTCTCAATCTGAACTATCCATGTATTTAAAACACAAACTATTAACAGCAACATAATCGTCAAAGTCGTATTTAAGGACACCGGAACCAGAAATTGTGAAATGATGTACCTGTCACTAAAATACAATGTCGGCCTAAATATCGTACACATCGTTGGCACAATATTTTATGTATATTTCAAAATATGATATAGAGGTCTATGATGGTAAATATCACCTTTGAATGTTTACCCCTGATTATAATAAATGGTTCATTGCACGTTTAAACATTACATGTAAGTACACGTAATTGCATTGTTCACCCTTCATGTATTACACAGAATGCTTATAAGTGGATTGTACATAGGGCTCAATCTGAATTATAGTATGTTCTAAAAATAAATTGAAATTATCAATGATTTCTGACAAGCGCTTCATTACATACACGATGAATACGATCAATCTCATTAAAATCAGACCCTTTATGACGCTACGATACTCTATGCTAGTAACTAAGCGGAGAGTACCAAAGCGTAGCCTAATTAGGATTTGATTTTAATGAGATTGCTCACACGTTATACATACAGATGTTTTGGTTAATTATCTCTAACATCCTCTTGAAATGTTTACACAATATATGACGTCATTGAGCCCTGATGTATCGCTTTTGATGCATGTTACCTCTATGTATACTTACGTTCAATGAAAACGCACCAGTAGATTATATGGGTGTTAAATCTTATAATAATAAGCGCATATTTTAAAATTTAAGGATATTAAGGTGAATTTACACTCAACAAATAACAAAGTTAAAAGTAGGATAAGTAAAAAACCAACTAAATATGTTTACATGAAACTTACAATTATCATAAATATCACAATTATCATGAACATCATATAAAAGCTAAAATACTAAAAAATAAATAAGTAGAAGATGTTTTTAAACAGTGCGCTATACAAAGAACCTAGCAGGAATTAGAACTCATCAATATCGGACTATTGTTTACATATAACTTGCAATATTTATATTACCTTCTTATCATTGTCTGTGTTTTGCCAGCCATTAAACAGTAAAAATATATGTACAAAGTTGTTTTATGCAATTTTTGCTAAAATCACCTGTCTTGAAATCAAATATTGTAAGCAGCATAATCTATAAACAGAATGTGTAAGGTAGTGACCATTCAAATACCATGACCAGGTATGTATATAACATATGTATGCATTTAATTTCTGCATTGATTATGAACATCGATTTTGTTTCTTTAAATACAACTTTGACATTACTTGAGATTTTAATTGATAGCACAAGCTAGCTAACGATATCAAGGTGACATATTGCAATTTTTATTGTAAAATATGATTTATACTGTTGAGTTCTAATTCCTGTTGGATTCACTTTGAAGTGCCCTATTTAAACGTCTTGATTTATATTATTTCAGTTTGAAATCATTTTTATGTTTCTAACTAGGATAATGAGATGAGGTACTGCATGTTTCATGGAAAAATATGCCAGAGGACATAATTATTAACTTAAAATCCACACTTTGAGTGTTTCAACCTTAACTATCCATGCATTTAAAACACAAACTATTACCAGCAACATAATCGTCAAAGTCGTATCTACGGACACTGGAACCAGAAATTGTGAAATGATGTACCTGTCACTAAAAACAATGTATATATCGTTTGGCACAATATTTTATGTATAGTTCAATATATGATATAGAGACCTATGATGGTAAATAAAAGTCACACATTTTAATAGCGGGTTATGTCCAACCGTTTTACCGTTCCTAAGAAATTATACCGACCTCACGTTATTTCAACAAGACCACGACGTTATTGCAGCAAGATAACATCACTTGTAACTCTAGCTGAGTGTGGCGTTATCTTGATGGAATAAAGTGAGGTTGGGATAATTTCTTAAGAACGATGAAACGGTTGGACATAACCCGGATTAAAATGAGTGACTGTTTTTTTAAACAAAATTCTGTTTTTATGGTGGTACAAGTAGTTAAGGGTACGACGAGATTAAAGACAAACATCAAACGCTACCGTCCTATGAGGATTTAGGTAGACGTCTATATAGGTTCAAGTAGGCGAGATAAAATGTTGAGCGCTTGAGTTGAAAAGTCGAGCTCTAGAGTTTAAAAAGTCGAGCACTCGAGATAAAAAGTCAAGCGCTCCAGATAAAAAAAAGAGTTAACAAGTCGAGCGCTCGAGATAACTTTAGTTTGAAAAAAAAAAGTCGTGTGTCCTAAACTCACCAACGTAGTTTTCTATCCGTGTGACTTTAATTAAACCCTGTTTACCATGTTTAGAAATTCTGAAACAATCAGTGTTTGCATTTGTTAATTAATATCCTTCAATTTAAAATTATGCTCTGATTATTAAAAATTACTTAAGCAATAAAATTGCACACCCATATCATCTACTGCTGCGTTTTCAATGACCGCCAGTATATTTATAACATTCTCGACAAAATGTACATAATTTCACAATTTTTGGTTCCATCATTCTTAAATAAGAAAATGCAGATTATGTTGCTGTTAATAGTCTGGCTTTAAGTTCATGGATAGTTGCAGGTTGGAACACTCAAAATGGGGATTTTAAGATTACAAGTAGTATAAAAACTGAGGGTTCTGGGACAGTTCCCCCGGGGTCCCCTCCATGGTGAAATGGATGATTTGCGTGTTACAGCAAAAACCGGAATCGCCGGAAAACTTATCGAAAACAGCAATCAGTTACAAGCCGAGGTGATGCTGTGTTGTTAAGCCCCCTCCCCCGCCCCAACAAATTTAAAACTCGTTTTACAAACCCCTTTCGAACCCCCAGAACCCTCAGTTTCTATACTACTCGCAGGATAATTGACACTATGACGTGTTACTTTATTCTAACTATTTTCAAATCTAGTTCAAATCTAAACAGGTGGACGCTTCCAGCCAAATGGCTAACCAGATTTCAAAATAAGCGGCCTTGGAGCGTCGAAGTACATACCGCCCCTTCAAAATAGTTTTAATGCAATCAAACAAAGTCGGAAGGAACAGGACAATCATCCTCGTCATCACTATACATATCACGCTCCATCATAGAATATTTTATTTTCCTGTAAGCGCATTTTTCGCATTTCAAATCGAGAAGTTTTTTCCTGTTTTCACCAAGTTTTTAAGAGAATAATATTTCCGATAGTAATCGCTTTTGTTTATTAATTTGACTTTTCTTAGTATCTAGAAAATCAGCACGAATCACATCATATTCTACTTGACCTAGCTTAGCTAATAGCAATAGTTTTTGATATTTATTTTTCAATTCTTCAAGTTTTTTGCATAATTTTTTTACACTTTTTTACACATTTTTGTTCCATTAATTATGTAGTAATATATTCTATGTTCATATCTTTAACGCAGTTTTATGTTTTGAATGTCCTTAAACGGTACCCAACTATTGAAATCCTCATTGTAACCTTTCCATTCAACTAGTTCTTGTTTGTTTTTATAATCACGTCGTATAACCTTTTCAATTCTGAATATATCTTGATCAGCTTGTAAGATTTCCAATCCATAGAAGCTTCCATCAATATTGTGGTTGTTTAAATCTTTTATTTTGTATGTCACAGCATTTGTATAATGAATTTGAATTTCATCAATAACAAATATTTCTTCCATCCAGTTTGGCGTATACCTTTCTCAAACGTTCTTTTATATTTGCTAATTCTAACCTTGTCTCCTATTTTGAGCTTTGGTAAAGCTTTATTAATTTTCATCTTTCCATACAAGTTAAATACAAATTTCCTCTATTTTCCTCATCACTTGCTTCAGTCGGTGTCATTTTAATACTCCGATGTTTTGTGTTATTTATTTTACTTATCAACCATCACCTGTATCACCTCTAAATATGTATTTGTATTATTTGCTGTAAAATATTTCCACAGCCTCCCTTTTAATGTTCTATTAAATCGTTCAATTACTACAGCTTTTCCGAAATTAAACGTGTTATACATTTTAACATTGTTATCATCAAGAAATTGCTTAAATGTCTTGTTATAAAACTCCACACCCTGATCAACCCACAGCAATTTACATTGTCTTCCCATGCTCATAATATTTTGGAAAGCTTTAGTAATTTCTAGATCAGTTTTATTTAAAACAGGCACAACCCAAGCAAATTTACTAAATACATCAATAACAATAAGCAAGTATTTTACACCTTTATTTTACTTTGTAAACGATTGCATATCAACCAAATCAGCCAACCATATTTTATCAATTTCATTAACAATCACACGGCGTTGAGTGAACCTTCTTCGTATAGGCTTATGAAGTTCATCTGCTAACTTGTCAGTCCATCTCAACGCCTTTTCTCTTTTTTTTTGATGCCCCAAGACCAAGTTTGTATTTAGTAGCAATAACCGGCTTAACAATCAAATTCTTAGCGATTTTTCCTCCAAGTGATTTGGATTTGCTCGTTTTTACACCGGCCAGCATGTTTTTATCGCACATTGATTTATTACTAGGACTTTCGTCATAACAGTAACATGCTCTTTGCAAATAGCATCTAATTCATTTGATAGTTCTCCACTATCAAGCGGATTTCTCTGACCGCAATATTTATAACCAGGAAGTGTTAGCCCCTTTTTAGGCAACAAAGGGAGTAAAGCTTTATGAATATCAATACTTCCACCTAGTGTACTTTTAACACATTGTGTTTTAGTACTACCACAAGAAGCGCATGTTGCTTTTAACATTCTTCTACCATTTTTTGCTAGAATATACTGAGTATTGACATTTTCAGTAATCATCTTTTCTTTAACGCAGTAACTCATATATAAATATAATTAAATAAAATATGATTTTATAATGTTTTCATTTTCTATAGGTTTTTAAGGTTTTAGTATTTTATAAAGAATATCGTACACACTATTTCCTTCTTGCAACTTGCTAATGAAGAATAAACAGACATATCTACATGAGGCATTTGTTTATCTTGGTACTGAACTGTGTTGTATTTTATGTTGGGTATGCAAATTAAAACATTTTTTGGTGGACAAGCGGATCAAAATAATAATTATTGTAGTAGCAAGTCCAGTGTGTACCAGGTCCGGTAAAATCATCAAGATTAATAATACAACATTCTTGTTTATTTTGTTTTGTTGATAATTTGTTCTTGCTAAACACTCCCCTGAATTTCTGTATACCTAACTGCTTGACCCACTTTATTATGTCTAAGTTAGAGATAGGCTCGTTTTTGAAATATAACGTTCTTTTACGAATGGGATTTTTTACGAATGGGATACTTCTATATGGTCTTCCATAGCCTTGTTAATATTGTTAATCTGAGTAGCTGTCAGCAGCAAAGGAAAACCCCCAGTTAGTTGATTATTCTTTAGCCTGAGCGTTAATTCACTTTTGTTTTCATATGCTTTTGCTAAACTTCTCTTTTGCCCCTCTGTCAAATATATCGAACAATATATGTAAGTTATATATATTATAAGTTATATTAAACTACAGCCGATAGGCTGGAGGATAAGCTTTAACTTAGACTACAACCAGTTCATTTCCAACAGTATCAATAACGACATCTTCCTCATACAAGACCAATGCATACACTTTATATCTATCAGTAGGAAAGGCATTTAATTTATATCTTAAATTTAGTTGTTTTGGATCAACATTGACTTCATCGCCCTTGTAACTTAAATTGAAATATATCATTCCAAAATATATTTTTTAAAATTAAGCGCATTCCTGTGTTTTTTATCATTTTGTTTGTAAGAATAGTTAATAACATCTCTAAATATTCGTATAATATTATCATAACTGTATTCAGTTTCTGGATAATATACACGTTTCCGACTTCCAGTCTAGCTGATTGTAAATAGCAATTTGCATCAGCAGCATTGAGCTTAAACGTATCTAAAAGATGAGGATTTCACTCTTGATAAAAACTCTTGTCTGTCCTTTGCAAATACACAAACACATGTTTTGGATGTTTATCACCAGACGTTATTCTAAATACGGATTCGGTTGCTTGAGTACTTCCGCTTTCTTGTATCATTTCACGAAGATAAGTCCATCTTGTTGATGCCATGTGATTTGACATAACATAAGCTAAACAATCTGAGTTAAATATCATTTTAGGTATCCACAAAACTAATTTATTAATAATTACCCGGCCATTATTATCGGAACCGGCAAGAGCATGATCTTTGAAAATTAGCACATCATCAGCTGTCAGTTGCAAGCCAATTTGAATTTGACTTGGAGATAGCATGTTTGTTTCTAAACCTTCAAAGAAGGAATATTTGTTTAGTGGAATTATAGAGTTAGTTAACTATTTGATTAGTTATGATTGCAAGATGGTGGGCTGCAAATCCTAAATTAAAAGTAGGTTGATCCCTTCGAGATTTTGCTGCAGCTGTGGTGTCTAAATAAAATAATTAATTTATTCCCGTTGTTTTTGCATAACTGTCAGACAGCAAACTTTTAACGTTAACAAATCAAGGAAGATTATTTCCATCATAAATTTTTTTTCCGTTTTGTTTTACTTGTATTTGATCAATTAATGAAGCTGCATCGTTAATGAAAGCAATTTCATCACCGGCTGCGAAAGCAGCGTTATCAGCAAGTTTGTTTACTTGAAAACTGATTTCAAAATACGCATTATACCAATCAAAGTAAGAACTTCTGTCATTTAATGTAAATTGGTAGCCATTTTTCATTTGTCTTGTAGCATTTCCTGGTCTTGTTATGGGAGTATCTAATTGAATAGGTACATGTTCATATCTAGTATTATATTTATCACTTCGAAACATCTATGTATGCTAATTAGATTATTTTTTAATTAATTAATCGTTTAATTCTTGTATTGATATTATTATTTCCCATTCCAGATAGTAATCTATTAATTTTTGCATTTACATCTTCTTCAATATTAATATCACCCATGTATTTTGCAGCAGCTTTTGTAAGTTCTTTAAAAATTATCTCACCTTTTGGTTTAGGTTTAATAACCGAAACTAATTTATCAGCAGTCATTTTTCCTACTTCATCTCCACGTTTTTTAGAACCACTCCACTATGATTTGTTTTCCAGCAGTTTCTAATGCTTTCTTGCCTGCTGTTTTTACAGACTAAATATTTTTTATCCAACCTTTGAAAACATAGCAACTACGCTGTCACGTATGCCAGCCCCCGTTAATCTATCTACTTGAGTGTAGGTTTTTTAATCGTGTCATATATAATTTATGCTGGATAAAACATAAGATTACATTAATTCCTTTAACACAAATCGAAATGATGTATGAACTCAATTCAGATTAATGGTTTTACCAGAGAAATCGGTTATATAAATAGTAATACTGCTAATGATCGTTTTGTTTACTTCACAGAATCCAACTCTTATCGGTTCGTCTTTAAAAGGATATGACCTCGTAAGGTCAGCTGTACTTATTTCATAAATAACATTCCAATATGATCCATCGACAGTATAATTACTTATCAAAGCACAGTGAATATATAAAGTATCAATATAATTTTTTATGTTTGGTACTACTATCCCAAATTTAGTTTCTCTAATAACTGCATCTTTGTCGAAGCCATTTAAGGTGTGAAAGTTTGATTCTCTTAAATCAAGTATGTACTTATTATGAATGGTAACTAAACATTTATAACTTGATAGATCAAATTCAATTTTTATTGGAACAGGTGAGTCAGCAGCTAAATCACAATTTATAGTCAATGTTTCTTTTAAAAAATTATCGATATCAGCATAACTGTAATCCCCATTGTGGAAAATAATCGTTTCCATTGTTTTATTATTAAAAATCATCGCTAATATTGTACCATGAGTAAGTCATAGAATTAATCTTAACAAGCCCAATCACATATTGTTTGTTTTTGTCTAATATCAATGGTCTGTCAAATACAGTTGTAAAGTTACTTGGTGGGTTAGATAAAATAACTATCGATATAAAACATTTTAAAACTTGATTTTTCAAAATTAAAAATTTGAGTAGTTTCATCTTTTATGAACGATCCGAAAAATAATGTTTTTCTTTCTGTGAGAAATACATCAAATGTTTCTTTTAGTGTTCGTTTTGTCATTTTCTAGTTTTGGATATAATAACTTATTCCGTTCTGCATTTTTAAGATAAAAACGTATTACGTCCCCTCCTGTATAAGTAAAATTTATTTCAAATATATAACGTCCAGATTTCCTAATGTTGAGTCCAACACTGACGGGGGCAAAATATTCTTCAGTGTTTATAAATGGATTGGTTACGGGGGTAAACGCTTCGAGAAAATTCTCACGAATGGTTCTTTTAAGTGATTTTTGTGTCGGATACGATGCATAACCAACGTTATCTTCCATAATGCTTATTCCGTCTATTGTTGCTTCAAACATTGTAATCCGATATGCATAGTCTACTTTTACTTTCAACTCATCAATTATCCCAAGAAGTGCTGTGTGGCGACTATCAGACCCTTAAATATGATTTTTAGAAGAGTTATTTCGCCATCAAAAGCTCTGCTTTTTTCATTCTGGATTACTCTCATTTGTCTTAAAACACCAGCAATAGCAGTTAAGAGTTCATTTTTGTCAACAATTTTATTCAAAGTAGTCTCCAGCAACTTGCCGTCAACCATTTTCGTTTTGATGTCTTCAAACTCTATGTCGATATTGTCAACGTTAGTGTTTATCTGCTCATTTGATATTTTAATTTGAGTTATTTCGGTAGCAAAAGCAGTTTTCATTTGTTTTGAAGCATCATCAATAGCACTTACTAGTTTATTGTTGTCAACCATTTGTTTGTTGATTTCTTTCATTCGCTCATTAATACTTTCAACTCCAACTTGTATTTGCTCGCCTAACTTTTTATAGAGATCGCTATCTTCCAATCTATCTTCTTTTTTTCTAACTCTTTCAAAGCATCACCCAAACGTTTTATTTCATCTTTTAAACCGTTTTGAATTTCAATCATTTTCTCACGGTTTGTCTGTAATTTCTTTTGTATCCGACTTATTTTGTCACCGACACCTGTTGTCAAATTGTTCATCATATCTGGAATTTTATCAATTTTAAATCGCCTATAATCTTTCTTATTCGTCTTAAAGTATATGCCTTTGTTGCTACATCATCTGCATTTGCTGGATTGCCAACATTGATAATTCTATTTTTATCCATGTTAAGATCACATCTTAAAACGTTTCCCTTGTTTTTACCCTTGTGAAGATAATTAACCAGATGTTTCTGTTTTACATACTCAGACAGCAATACCAAAATGTGTAATATTAGCACCGCCTGAACTAGTTTTCTCGCTTCCAAGATCATTAAAAAGTCCCATTGTAATATATATTATATTAAATTTCACCAGTGAAGTTACGCTTCACTAACTTTCTCGAGCGATCCAGATACAGAAAATCATACTGTTTGTCAGTTGCTTTTTTATACTGTTCTTTGCTAACACATTGTTCGTTGGAAAGCATGCCCAGCTCACAATTAACTGGATTAATGGTCATATAACTATAGCTATTTTCATTTAAGTTATTAAAAGAGGATATTGATGGTATTTTTTATACGGTTTAAAATAATTAAAATAATTAATTTGGGCTTAAAGAAAATAGTATATAATGAGTTTAAAAGAAATTGAAAAATCCCCAAAAGAATATAATAAGGTTTTCTCTGTGGGTATTGTAGATATATTAGATCCATTTGTTCAGCTTCGTCGGACGCGAAAAACAGTCACAGAATTCCTCAAGATGGAATTAAAAAGAACGGGTGGTTTTAAATTGAGTGTTACTTTGAAAATGACTTTCGCTAAATCGAATGGAAACAAAAATGCAGCTTTCACAACTACATACAAAACAGCTTACTTTGCATCCCTGGCAACAATAATCTTAGATGAAAACGAGATTAAAAATGCTTTAGACACATCAACTAATGCGATTATGGGCAGAATTCGGAGCTGGCTTTTTGAGGGAAGTGGCTGGGTAAATGAATCAGTAGATATGCATTATGTTAACAGGGTGAAATATAAGCCTTTGAGAGGTAGCTCTTATTTAGAGTCAAAAGAACTTTCTTATCCTAAAAAAGGTCTAATAAATATAAAAAATGAAAAAGTAATGAATGCTTTAGGTGGTGCCATCTGGCATACACATTTCCTGCTGCAATACATCCAGAAAGAATAACAAAGTACAAAAAGCATATTTGTGATCTTGATTACAAGAGCATTACATTTCCTGTTACCATAAAGCAAATTCCAAAAATAGAAAAACACAAAATAATATCTGTTTTAATATATTTGGATATGGGGATAATGAAGTGTACCCTTTATTTTTATCAAAAAAAAATCTGAGGAAGAATGTGATATGCTTTTGATTACTGAACAAGAAAAAAATCATTATGTGCGGATAAAGGATTTTAATCGGTTAATGTTTGATCAGACATTACATTCAAATAAAAAATGGTTCTGTAAAACATGCCTACAATGCCTTACATTAGAAAAAGTCTTGGAAAACCTTAAACCTGACTGCCTTTCACTTAATGGCAAACAGGCAATAAAAATGCCAAATGAGAGTGAAAAAGTTTACTTTAACAACTATGATGTTCCGTTTGTTATATATGCTGACTTTGAAGCAATAACAGAAAATAAAAGAAAAAAATTCTTCAACTTCAAATAATCCAGAAAACTCGTATACGGATGCATACCAACAACATGCTGATTGTGGATATGGGTACAAGGTTGTTTGTTGCTATGATGATAAATATTCCAAACCAATTGTAACACAAACGCTGTTTACAAGTTTTTAGAAAAAATTATAGAATAAGAAAAATATTGTAAAAAAACTGCGAATACGTGTTTTAAGGAAGATTTGACGATGACAGTAGAAGAAGAAGAAAAAATCAGAGCAGCTGAAAAATGTCATATTTGTGATAAACGCTACATGACATGTGATAGAGCAGTCATAGATCATTGTCATATAACTGGAAAGTTTAGAGGAAGTGCTCATGATACATGTAATCTTAGTTTTAGGTTAACTAAAAAAATACCAGGTGTATTCCATAATTTGGGAGGTTATGATTCTCACTTCATAATGCAACACATCGGAAAGTTTAAAAAAACAATAAATGTCATACCAAATAACATGGAAAGGTATATGGCTGTCATGTTAGGGCCACATTTAGTGTTTATAGATAGTTTCCAGTTTATGTCACAGTCACTCGATAACTCGGTGAAAAATATTCCATCGTTTGAGTATATGTCACAAGAATACTCTGGTGACAAGTTGGAACTAATAAAAAGGAAAGAGATTTACTCATATGATTATATGGATAGCTTTGAACGCTTCAAAGAAAAACAACTGCCTGATAAAGAAAGCTGTTATTCTCAATTAAATGGTGAGTGCATCTCAGATGCAAATTATGAACATGCTAGAAAAACATGGAAGACATTTAAGATTAAAAACATGGAGAATATCATGATCTGTATTTAAAAAACGATTTTTGCTGCTGGCTGATGTTTTTGAAAATTTCAGAAATATGTGTTTTGAGTACTACAAATTAGATCCTTGCCATTACTTCAGCAGTCCTGGACTGGCTTGGGATGCATGTTTGAAAATTACTGGAATTAAACGTGCTTTAATTACCGATATCGATCAGAACGAGTTCATATAAAAAGGACGCGCAATATGGCCTGTTTATGTGTCGACGTGCCGTAAAACACCATTCATTCATTCATTCTTTTTATTATATACTAGTACACAAAAAGCGAAAAATAGATTCTCTTTTTATTATATAAACAGAAAGGCAAAACAAACTATTCCCTTTTTAATATATACGCGCAATGAAAAAACATCAAATTTTATGTCTCACTGTGGTTCGATTGTATTTACGGCTAGCATATATATTATACATCCAACTAGAGCTTTTGTGAAGATTAGACAATGGGAGCTAATGTTATACCCTAGAACTAGTTTAGACAACGGACTGTGTCCCTTCTTGGATATTTAAAAACAGTCTGAATATACTGTCCCGTTTTATTGGGATGACAATAGGGTAAGAGTGAGGTTTGGTGCACCTATAACCTGTTTTGAATCCCCAGCGGCCCTTTTTGCCACTGACCGTTCCAAGGTGGTAGCCATAATGTCAACTCTTTTATGTTTGTGATGTCATATTTTGCCTTTCAGTCATCAATAAAATTGATGTTCGTTTCTATGCGTGCTGGTCCTTGAATGCTGCATTTCCTGTTCGACTTATATATTTACTTTTAGTATGTACAAAAACAAGAAGAAAAAATAACTTCCATTGATTTGAAATAACCTTCTTCTGATTTGGTCAGTTTGGCCAGTTCTCGTTAAATTTGAGTTTAGCCTTTAATAGAGTTCAGTGTTTTATACCTATTAGACTGCTATGTGGTTATTTTACAGTGTTGTACACCACTGAACTCTTTTGGATGAGTACCAGCAAGCTGTCTGCTTGTAGCTTGGTAGCTTGGTACGAAGTGAATTCTGTATTGTACTCAACACTGTCAAATTACCTCATTATTCCACACCTCTATAATTCAAACCAAAAGTTGTAATCTTTTTTCAACATTTTAATTCCAACTTTCCGTTATAAGTTGAATATAACTGTATAAAGTATAATTTGAAAATCACATGTAAATGATCAACATAGTTTTGTTTCAATTTGATTTAAAATGAAATTGTGAGATAAATCGTGAATGACTCATTGAGTTTAACTTTTAGAGTTGTCTGCCCATAGTACAAATACTGAATGTGCATTGTTTGACTCACGTCTACTGAATTAACATTTCTAGGACGACATAAGATACAAGATGGAGTACAATATGAAACTAATACAGATAGTACTGTTTTGGGTACAATAGTGGAAATATGGGATTGTCACATGGTTAAAAAGGCAGAGATTGATTATATTTATACAGGTGTGAAATAAATACAGTTCTTGGCTAACAGAAATATTGGTTCAGAGTATTGTCCAATGCAATATCTCTAAATATAATTTCACTTACGTTTAATATTACATTATTTAGATGAGTGCATTGTTCGTTTCACTCGTCAAGCATGGTTGCACTCTTTCCATAGTGCCAGAATAAATTAGTTAATGATTCTGGGTCCGTATTACAAACAGAACATATATATGCAGGAGAATGGTATGGAACAACTGTTTATAGAATTGTTATATCCAATACCCAATAAGGATTATACAAATTCTTGTAGCAGATGTCTTTCTTCTACTGCTAACAAAAGGATTTCATATTCAGTCTTACACCAGATACTCGCATGGTTGTCATCCAAGCCTTCTACTGCTAACAAAAGGATTTCATATTCAGTCTTACACCAGATACTCACATGGTTGTCATCCAAGCCTTTATTAAACTCTCGAAATCTAGAGTATATATTGAAAATTGACAACCGTTTCTTTTCTACTATATTTAATACTGTCTAACAAAATAATTTAAACTCATATCAAAGGTAATATTTCTGATAATGTTGCTTCTTTTCTTGATTTACATCTCTCGATCGAAAATGACAAGAGAGATTAGTACCCCCACCGACTCCCCCCCTCCCCCCCCCCCCACACCCCCACCCCCACTCTCCCACTTAGCCGGAGATGTTCTTCGAGGCTTTCGTATGGCGTCTATGTTTCTCACCTTATTCGCTCTTTCAGAGATTGTATCCGAGTTGAGGACTAACATTTGTAACATTTGTATAATTAACAAGCTACTGCTACCGGTACCATGCATTTCAACAAACCTTTGCCAAATTTGACAAATGGGTAACCTTGATCTACTTTTAAAATATAAAAGTAATTTAAGAACCCTTCAGCGACAAGGACTATCACTACCTGACTTGTATGATGGCGTGATTTGCCGACTTAGTAAGATTCTTAATCTTTATCAAACAAGTTAATCCAAAAAAGGCTATCGTGCTATCATTTTACAACACACTGCAGTTTAGTGGTTGACCCATTTACAGTGCTATACTTTACGCCACTCTGCTCTTCTCCTTGATTGTTCGATGACCGTGCATATTACAGACCCTATTATAACGACGTCTACATAAAACAACGTTTGATGTTTGTCTTCAATCTGGTTTTGTCGTGCCCTTAACGATTTATTATTTAGTTGCTCTGCCTTCTGTCAAACATGTCAAATCACTGAGTACTTGCTTTGTGGTTTTCTGGACTTCTAGAAATATTCTGCAATATTTTTTGTATTTATCGTGTTCGACGGTATTCAAATTTCTCCTATCATATATTTTTTCTTCTGTTTTTATATTCATATATACACGATTATCTTTGTCTTATACAAATATTGAGTAATTGGGATGACAATAGGATACGAGGGAGTATTTTTTTCATATATACATGATCATCTTTTTTATATATTTATATTGCTTATTAATACTCAATAAGCCTGTAAGAGGATATCGCATGGCGGTACTTTCCTTATTTAAATTGTCTCGTTTTACTGGGATGACAATATTGTAGAAGTGAGGTTATGTGCACCCTAGAACTTTGTTTAAACTCCTAGCGTCATTTGTTGACACTGACCGTTACAATGCGATAGTCATTTTGTCAACCATTTTATGTTTGTGATGTCACATCTCTTGCCTTTTTAATTATTCTTTTAATTGTGTTTGTATATGCATGTTTTTGATTGACTGTTGTCCTTAAATGCTGCATTTCCTGTTCGACGTTTATATCTACTATTTCGACATTAGCAGAACCGCCTGGAATGGTCAGTGTCAGAAAATGTCGCTGCGGTGTTAAACCAGGTTCTCTTCAAAAAAGCAACAAAACAATTGCAATGCTATAATGAAGCAAAGTATGCGACACCACAAATATAAAGGGTAAGACAACAGGGACTCTGCATTGTGATGGACTGTGGTAAAAAGGCCGCTGAGGTTTAAACCAGGTTCTAGGATAGAACAAAGATGATAGTATAATACAACTAGTATGATAACTCGTAAATGCAAAATATTTGTGACTGAATAGCAAATAAATATAGATATAAAAATCGAACAGGAAAAGCAGCATTTAAGGACGATAGTCAACCACAAACACACACAGACACAAAGAACAAATTTAAAGATGAATAAAAGGCCAAATGAGACAAATATATGTCAAATATAGCTGTGAAAATATGTTATGTTTTTTGCATTTACTTTATATCGCGCTAACACTAATAAGTATAAGCCCTTTAGTCCGCTTTTAAGCTGCTACTTTCCAATCAGTTATAATATGGTACCTCGGGGTCTGCCCTGGCGTAGGCGTCCATTTAAATTTACATTAAAATGTTCGTTTCTTACGTTTTTCCAAAACAGTCTTCAAAATTCTCCTTTCATACTCTTTTCATAAAAATGTGCATACATGTGTGTTACACCCATCGTCTTTGTGAGTAGTATATTGATGTTTTAATTCGCTCTGTTCAAACACACATAAAACATTTTGGTCTATTCTCCAAAATAATTTTAAAAACCTCATGTTTTCAAATTATATTAATAAATGTAACATTCTAAAAGAATAACAAACACTAAAGGGGTGTTAATTCGCACAGGCAAACATTTATTCGATTTATTAACAATATAATTCAATGGCGATGATTCCGGTTCCTGCTCCTGGAATGTTGGAGATCATGTCCAATGTACCTTATAACGTAAAAATTGAACACAGAGCTATAAAGCTCTCACTAAGAGCTAAAAATTGAAACACTACGCGTTTTAACACTATAGGTCACTAAGAGCTAAAAATTGAAACACTACGCGTTTAAACACTTTAGCTCTTGTTTTCGCTGTTTATTGTCCGGAACTCATCGCAGCCTATGTTCAACCTTCTTCGGACGTAACTACAAAAAAACTAAAAATAACAATTGTTAATAACGATGTTTTGAATAATATCTCCCTATACTATATCGCACTGTTATTACATAATTCGTCATAAGATATATATATATATATACATGTATATACAATGGTATAGTTTTATTTGAAACATATATGTTTCCACTGTACCTCAGCTATATTTAACCCGTATATGCCGTTAAGCATTTAATATGGTAATATTATGATTATTGTAACGTTATATTACACTTCTTAATAACATAGATGGGTGGGTGGGTGGGAAAAGCGACTATACCGTTTGCCTGTCGGATTCGAATGGCAGAAATAATTTCTGCTCGGTACACGTTGGCGTATACTCTCGTTGCACGTGCAAACGAGTGTATACGCCCTCTGGGAACCGGTTGAAACCTGTATGGACAGGTTCAATGTGACTTATCGAAACTTTAATTTATTAAAGAGACACTATCATAAATTATTTCATGTTTTAATTCGCTCTGTTCAAACAAACATAAAACATTTATGATCTATTCTCCAAAATAATTCTAAAAACCTCAGGTTTTCAAATAATACCAATAAATCGTACATTCTAAAATAATAAAAAAACACTTAAGGGGTGTTAATTCGCACAGGCCAACGTTTATTCGAATTTTAGAGAACGGGGACATTATTTAGAAAAGCTTTAAATTCCCAGATTTAGAGTAACTATTATTTTTGTGTCATCGCTTTCCCTCACCGTGTTTTTTGAACAATCGATCCGAAATACCTTGATTTGCTACTGCTTTAGCGCCCCCGGATCTTAAAGAATGTAAGCCAAACTTAAATTAACTAAGCCGATCATAGACAATTTTTATAGTAAAATTTCCCTAGCTCTTGTGTAAGAGATATGATTTCCTTTCCTTAATACATGACTGTTGTTATGTTTTCTGAAATTAATATTTCTGAAAATAAATTCTTCTAATTCATGATTGAGATTAAAAAGTTCGAAATACATTTCTAAGTATTTGACTGGACAGTGGACACGTGCTTTTATGTGTTCTCGCTATTACGTCCTAAGAACCTTTCTTGTATCGATCTGTTTTGCCTTTAATAACCTGACCTGATGTTCGCTAAAAATACAATCTTGGCATCTTAGATTAACAAGTTCATCAAATCTGAAAAACGCATAGTAATGAATCTCAAATCTAATGCATTTTCGCCCGAACCAAACATCTTTGTGAGTTTTATCAGGTATTCGGCAGTGATAGGTTCGTTTGAAATTGAAGGTTTGCTGATCTGTCTAACCAAACCTCTTTAACCTGTGTGACTAATTTTGATAAGCATGGGTTAATGACACCTGCAATCCATGAGCTCCTGAAATACTATAGAAAGCAGTCTTTAATTGTGAAACTGATAGTTTCGTATCTAACAGAGAAGTGAGGTAATAGCTAAGTGCTTGTCCTTCGCTGGAACAGTTTTAAAATTGAACTTTTTGCACCAAAGACAACACCGTTTGAAGCTATAATGATAGTTCTTATAACTATTTTTGGCTTTCGAGTTTAAAACGAGTTGTGGTAGTTTCGTAAATAAGTCCGTAATTTCCGGATGCGCTTGCTCTTCTGCAATATCTTGCCATATGAAAAACGTCTGTCAAATGTAATAAACAGAATAATCTAATAAGCATGCTATGAAATAAATAACAAAATCAGTTCTGTGTCCTCCGGCGCCGGATCGATACAACACAATGTAATTATTACATGCGTCGGCCCGACGCCCGATAAATATAGATAAGAAGATAGTTTCTGTGTCCGCCCGACACCCAAAGGATAGAGTAAATTGGCATAACACCGGGTACAAGTAACAAAATAGTTGCTGTGTACTCCCGACTCCCGATCAATTTGATACAAATTTAAATATTTCTTACGTCGGGCCGACACCCGATCCAAAAATGATTTGTGCCCGCCCGGCTACGGATCGATACAATAGAACATTAATACCTTCTGCGTCGGCCCGACGTTGGATCCAAAAGCTGTTTGTGTCCGCCCGACACCGGATCGATACAATAGAACATTAATACATTTTGCGATGGCCTGACGCCGGATCAAAAAATAAAGTTTGTGTCCGCCCGACCTAAAAGAACGTTAAAGCTTTCTGCGTCGGCCCGAAGCCGGATCCAAAAAAAGTTTGTGTCCGTCCGACACCGGATCGATACAATAGAACATTAATACTTTTTGCGATGGCCCGACGCCGGATCAAAAAAAAAAGTTTGTGTCCGCCCGACCTAAAAGAACGTTAAAGCTTTCTGCGTCGGCCCGACGCCGGATCCAAAAAAAGTTTGTGTCCGCCCGACACCGGATCGAACTAAACGAACGTTAAAGCTTTCTGCGTCGGCCCGACGCCGGATCCAAAACATGTATGTGTCCGCCCGACACCGGATCGATATAATACAAAAAAAAACATTCTACGGCAGCCTTAAGCCAAATCCATACAATGACAAGTTTAGGCTGTGTCCGCCCAATACCGGGTCGATACAACTGAAATGCTCTATCCGTCGACCGACGCCGGATCCGTAAAATTAACAAACTTTCTGTGTCGACTCGACGCCTAATATTAAAAGAAACTATCTTTAAAGCTATAAAAAAAATCCCCGTTTTTGAATCGCAAACGCCGAATTACAAAGAACTATCTTTGGATCTAAATAATTCCCTGTTTGTGACATAAGGACCTTGGACTATGGAACAACATAACAAGATTGAATCTTAAAAGTGCAGCGCTATAACTTTATTGCCAATAACAGGCATCATTGAAATTACTTTGCCAGTACATTTCACTAATTGTCGTGCGCTGATATTGGGTAGCATATTAAAAATCAAATCAAGAGTCCGTTTCAGGTCTTGCACTCTAGTCTCTGGTAAAGAAATGCTAAATTGAATACAATCCCAGCAAATACCGACCCATTTCAAACTGTTTACAGGATCCCATAATGATTTATCATTATTTATGACAAAACCCGCTTTCTCTAGACTCTTCTTTACGAAAAGAGAATCTTTCTTGCATGCTGCCTTATCGCTGTTAGTCCCTCATCCATCGTCCAAAAACATTACAATTTTTAAACAATTCGATCTCCAGTACTTAATCATCTCTCTTAAACATTTTGTAAATATATACTCAAGCCAAACGGCAAAACAGAAAAATAATTAGTATTTTCCCCTTACGCAAAACCCCAGATACGTTTGGTGACCATGAAAGATATTTATATGATGATAAGCGCTGCCAATATCAAACTTATAACAGAAACTACCTTTTCAAAATAATCTAGAGCTGTTCTCTAGTCATCAAATGTATCTTTTTTCTTTCCATAAGTATCGGTTTACTTTACGTAAATCTTAAATTAATCTCTTTTCCCTTATTTTGTTGAAAGAAACGCATAAAGGGTTCACAATATAAGCCCGAAAGGGTACTTCAACCACGCACCTGTTTTTTACTAAATCGGCAACAGCATTTTCAACAAATTCAGCATTTTCTAAAGCAGATTTATTATTTTTAGAAAAAGAAGAAACTAGCGGTTCGAAAAAGGGGATTTTATAGCCATTTCTTAATACGTCTAAAATGCCCGGAGTAGCTCCTATATTTTCCCAAAATACTATGTTTTTCTTTAAACTACCTTTAACTATATGTGTAACATTTCCGTTATTTTGATACATATTGGATTCCTGAATTTCATAACATTCTGAATGATCGTTTAATGCTGTCGTATTGAAACAGTACTTATCATTTATCGTTCCTTGCACTTGTATCCGACTCTCTTATATATATGTATTATGGGGGTTCTGGACCACAACTAAATTACCCCAAATAATCTAAAATCACCACACAAAATTTTTCAGTTTACTGAAAATGAAGTCAATTAAACTGGTTATTTAGCATGTCCCAGGCGCTAAATAACCCAAGATTTTAAGATTGAATTGTGAAAATGTTTTAAATTTGGATGTTTAAATTTTATTGCAAAATAGAGGTTAAACATTAAAACTTAGGTTGAATACAAATGTGGTGGATCGTACTCATACACATTACTAAAACAATTTATTACACACTTTTTAGACTTTTTTGTAAGGTTGCCATTGCTTCTTTTCTTCCCTGCTCCACTAGTTCTTTTTTTTGTGCTTCACTTATTTTAGCCTTTTTTTGTTTGGTGTCTTTTTTTAAACTATAATATTTATCTAACTCATCTAAAATCATCTTAAACTCTTGATCAGATATTTGTGCATCACTCAACGCTTTTGATATTAACTGCTTTATACTATTTAACTTAGCCTCTGCCAAAGTTTTTATTTCATGATATTTTTGAGCTTTTACATTAAGCTTGCGTCTGATAAAATTAACACAAACACCTGTAGCTCCACATACTATTGCTGCTATTTCCAAAGGTAACAAAAACTGGAATAACAAATCCAATCCCAGCCATAATAACACCTGCAGATATTAAGGTAGTGTCAATTCCATCTGTAATATTAATACCACGTTTATATTTTTTATAAAGTGACTGACGTATATCTCGTTCTGTAATTAACTTTTTTTCAATTTCTGAAATCTTTTGTAATCTATAATTTTGTCCGTCTTCCACTGGCAACTCAGGATATATACTTGGTGCTGTTGGTTGCTTCATTTTTTATTAATAAATAAAAAATTAAATTAATTCAATTAATAATGATGCCACCGTATTTACAGCTGTAGCGTTAGCAACCTTGCATACAAAGTTAACAACAGAACCAGCACCAATCTCTAAAGGTTTATCAAAGTTATCATGATTGCGTGGAATGATGTGAAGCGTTATACCATAATTTGGTTGTTCAACACCATTGACAGAAACTATTACAGTTACGTCACCAACTAATCGTTCACATGCTAAACCTATTCCCATAATCCGTCCACGGCGTGTCATTACATGCCCCACATTTTTTTCTGCCCCGCCGTTACCAAATGAGAGTATTCTGTTTGATACAAGTGGGCCCTTAGCCTCTGCAAATATTGTTATAATCCCATATTTAAGATTATCAACTCTATTTTTTAAATGATTAAACTGGTCAACAAAAGGCACAATTCGCCTATATAAATTTTGAACATCATTTATCAAAGCCTCTAAGTCTTTTGTTTTTTTAGGTCTTGTTGGTCCATATATACTCATTGTTTTTTTTTTATAAAATTATATTTTTTAAATAATTTCTAAAACACAACTCATAGGCAAACCGTGATTATTTATTTTGTTGCCATACTCATCTCTAACTTCTATTTTCAATTCAGTAATTGCACCATTCATAAGACAGTGATATTCAGGATAAAAATGTGTATATACTATATCTCCAAACTGCTTATTTACTACAGGCACAACCCCTATAATAGTGCTTGGTGCGCCATTGAAATAATTACTACTCGTATTAACTTGTTCCAGATGAACATATAGCTGTTTATAAGGAGCTAAATTAATTGGGTAATCTCCCATATTAGTACCTGTCAACCATTTTCTGTCCTTGAATCCCAGCATATGTGAAAGACTGCTTGACATTCGTGTTTCTATCGGCGTATGTATAATGGCTGCGCCAATTTGGGCAATATTGTCCAGGATAATCTTTTCATTTAGCACTTTAAACTTTTCTACCAAGTCTTGAAAGTTATAAAGTCCACCTAGTACATGTTCTATTTTAGCTGGGTTTCTTGTCTTTATGATTTCACCATTAATATTATACCAACCGATAGTGTATGTAAAACTTTTTAATCCAACGCGCCTAGTTCCATCTCTATTATCGATATACTGTTGTAAGTTAATAGAGTTGTCTATGTTTGAAATTGTATGAAACATTTTTTTTTAATATATATATATAAAAACACAAATCAAAATGATTTCTAAAGAATTCAAATATAACCCGGATGCTCAATATTTAAATACTTTTAGCAAGAAAGTGATAGATATAATAAATCAAAACATAGTCATTACATCAGACGGTAAAGGCTTTAAAGCATCATTTTCTAATGTCTTTGAAAAATACAAACTTTCATACGTCAAATCAGATGCTATAGTCCAACGCTGGGGAACAGATTGGATGTTATTTTGGCAGAACCAGTTGAATTTTGCTATTTGGTGTGCGACCACTGGATGTGGTATTGATTTCAACAACCATCTAAAAGCTGATACTCTGGTTGGTTCGTTATTTCGATTTCATGTCTATTACCAAGTCAGAAGAATATTATTTGAAATGAGTGTAGCAATGCCGCAAGACTCAAATTGGAATGCGTTTAATAACACATATAACCGAAACGCATACGAGAGAATATGCAAGGAGTTTAACATTGACTTAAATTCGGACTGGAGACAGAAACAAAGCTATAATGATGGTCTAGGAACAATTTATAATTACTGGACAAATATTGGTTATCATCCTTTGATAAATACTGTATACGACAACAAAACGATGAGTTTTACAGTCTATGAGAGTGATAAAACATATCATATTGATTACATTGCACAAGGATTTGAGGCTGACAATAGTTGGTCTACTTTTATACTAAATAGTTCATCTGGATTTACAAGAGCAGGAGTAGAAAGAATTAATGACAGCATAAGAACATACTGCTGGGCAATACTTGGCTCACAATCACAAACAAGAACAGATATACTTGGAACTGGAACGGCATTTGATGCACAATTTTTAGCAAATGTAGAGGACGCAATAAATAGCCCCATCGACTTGCCCAGTCAAATTTCAAGATATGAAAACACCTTAAAATATGCAAGAAGTAAAGTAAATTTTGTCTATGGAAGTGGATTGTATATGTCTCCGAGTGACATGGAATTAAGAATTGGAACAATACAATACTACAATAATGAAATTGTAATAGCAACCGATGCACAAACATTAGGATTGAATAATGATGTAAATGTAAAACCAGTGCCACCAAAAATTATTCAACCTTTTCAAGGCACCACAACAAAGACATTTTTACCGGAACATTCTGACTTTGATAAATCATCAATACATAAAACTGTGGAGCATAACCCACCAGAAATACAAAAAATAGCGATTGAACACGAAGATAACAAAACAACTATAATTGTTGGTACTATAGTAATAGGTCTTGCTGCATTACTTATTTACGAGATTTACTAAACCACTCTTTGGCTGCCACATACAACAACCCGGAAACAAACACAAGCAACGCCCATAGATTGTTACCAAGCCAATTAATAACATTACCTGTTGCAGATAAAAGCCATGATACTATTGTACCAATAACTCCTGGAAGTGCTGCAGCAGCTTTACCAGCTAGGTTGGCAAGAAGTTTACCAAGATTAAATAGTTTTTTTTTTATCCAGTCTTTTACACTTGATGGATCAGGTTTTGGAGTTGGGGCAGTCCCTCCTCCTGTTGTAGGAATAATGGCATCAACTAATACCCCAATAATCATACCAAAGGCAGTCAAAATACTAACAATAGTAATACCTTGCTCCCTAAACAAGGTTTTGATTCTCTCACCCAATGTTGTGTCTTCTCTTAACACCTTATTTATAGTTTCTTTTATCCTGTTTATTTGACTGCGTAATGCTTCTTTGTTTTCACTCGCCGCTTCAAGTCGCGCACTTCTTTCATCTTCAAGGTCTTTGATGCGATCGCTAATTCTTTTTATCTGAAATTCATCACCATCAGCCTTAGCTTGTTCTAATTTTTGTTTTTCTTTTGCTATATCTTTATCAAGTTGTATGAGTTTTGCCAAGTTATTGACGAGTTCTTCCCTGACAGTTGTCATCGCTTTTACTATTCCATCCATTTCACGCTTGTCTATATTTGTTTGTGTTGAAACAGCAGTTTTAGAATGAGTTTCATCTATTATATTACTCAAATCACTCTCAATTATATTTACTGTTTTTTGTACATCTTCAGTTGTTGAATAAGTTTGCATTTGTATATCTTCTCCTGCTTTTGTGAGGGTATCTTTTGTTTTTGTCAAGTCTGCTAATTCTGCTCTGCCCCGAGCAATTCTTTCACGTGGAACTAATAAATCATAATCTTTTAAAATATTTCTGGTAAAATCAATACCATGTTTTTTAATTAAAGTGTCCAGCGCATAAAACTTGATTGGTTCGTTTGGATTATTTCCCTTATAGTAGGTAAGTGGAACATCATCCATCCCAACTGCATATAACATTGTTCTACCGATTTTGTCCTCAGCCACTCTAAAATCATTTTTATAATCAATTCCGCTGATTTCAGCATTAACTTCAGTAAAAAATTGATCTACTAACCACTTTTTTTGTGTAAGCTGTTCTTCTGTTTTATCTTCCCCTTGAAGCTGATCAATATAGTTATTTTCATTTACAATTTGTCTCTGGAATTCTGGGTCAGGTTGTATAAATTTGTCTTCAAGTAATTTATCCAAGTCTTCTTCAGTCATATCTTCAGTTATATCCCCAACATCAAACATAGGATTTTCAAATCCTCCTTCAGCCATTGTTTTTTTTATTTAATTTTAAAAAATATATTTAAAAAATAAAAACAATGTCGGCTTACGGAAACAAACTCAACCCTCATAGAAAACTAAGAGAACCTCATGGTGCCAAAGGCATCTGCACAAGTGTAGTAATAACTAATAATCCATCAACAATAGACCATAACCAGCAACTGCTTGTGAGATTTCCAAATCTAAGTACTAATGATGTGATAGTTCCAAGTACTGCTCGTCTTGCCTTTGAAATAGAACTTAAAAGCAGAACAGACGCCAATCGTACTTTATATCAGAATCTGGGCAGAACAATTGTGAAAAAAATGACAATAAGAATAAGTGGCAACGAAGTCATGTCAATAGATGACAGTGATATATATCATTGTTATGTAGACTTATGGAAAAGCCCTACCGAACGATTAAACACAGCTTACCAAGGTATTGGTAAAGCAAACATGTTAAAACATAGAGTTGGTGCGGGAGATGCTTCCTCAGACACCGGAGATGAAGCTATAGCAGCAGCTTATGGAAATAGATTTTGTATTCCACTGGACTTTGAAATGTTAGAAAGTCATATACCATTTTATCAAGCGGGGCTTGGTGATAGGTTAGAATATGAATTAACGTTTAACGATAATAACAAAGTTATCAAAAGCAGTGATGCTGATGCATCTTATGTAATAAAAAATATCTGCTTGGAATTTGATACAGTTAGTGATGTTGAATTAGCCAGACAAATAAGACAGCAAACCAATGGTAAAATGTCATTTATGTATGATCGTATCTTGCGACATAGAAAAATAATAGCAAACAAATCTGAAACCCTTTGGAACATCAACATTAATGTACCAGCACGGAGCATGAAAGGTATTTTAATGCTGTTTGAAGACCCAGAAAGAACAAGCGCAGAAACCTATTACAACCCAATGATTGAAAAAGTTGAAATGACAATAGAAGGCGTACCAAATCAGTTGTATAGTCAGGGCATGAGGGCATATCAACATTGGGATGAAATCAACAAATATTTTGCCTTGACATCAAAAAGAAACAAAGAGACAGAAATAGTAGCAAGAGACTTATACTTTACCAATGTTTCTCTTGAGACCTATCTGACAAAATCATATGCTTTGTGGCTTGACCTTAGAACATGTGATGACAATTTATTACACGGCAGTGGAAGAAGAATAGAAAACGGCAGTGAAGGCATAACGATATTAATAAATAAAAAAGCAGATGCAGATCAAACTTTAAATATTTATATATATATAATACAAGATGCGCAAATCAATTTCGAAGATGGAAGATTCAAAGAAGCAGGATACTAGTTTGCAACAAAAATATCCTAAATATTCACACAGTGCCATTATTTGTGGTCAGACAGGCTGTGGTAAAACAGAGTTTGTTCTTGACATACTTGAACAAGAGTATGTTGGAGTTTTTAAACATATAATTATATTGTGTCCAACCATAGAGTGGAACGAGGCTTATAAAAATAGATCCTGGATAGGAGATGTGAAAAACCCAAAAGATAAAAAAATAATAATTGTCAATCCCGTGAGCAACGGTAAAGAAATGTTACAAGAACTGTTGCGTTTCTTTTTCAAACAATATGCTGGCCAGCCCACATTATACATTATTGACGATTGCTCAGCCACAAAAGAATTAACAAAGAAAAAAGATATGTTGTCAGAGTTGGCATTCTCTGGTCGTCACGCTAAACAATCAGTGTGGGTCATTTCACAGATATATAATTCTGTATTGAAAGATTTGAGAGAGCAAGCAAAATGGTTGTGTATATTTTACACCAAGGACAGAGATAGTTATGAAAATTGTTTGAGAGAAAATTATGTTATTCCGACACTGGAAGAGAGAACCAGAATAAGAAAAGCTTTAGCTAAGACTAAATATTCCAAGTTAATTTTAAAAACTGACCAACCAACTGGTTATTGGGTTGAATAATTTTTTTCAAAAATAAAAACTAGAGTGCCCATATAATCAATACACTCAATGCACCAACCAATATCGGTACAACAGCACTACTCATGTTTTTCGGGGCTTGTAAAACATACCCTCTTGGCTCACATATAAAATATTCTACGCCATCCTTTGTCACAGAAATTACAGGCGTTTCCTGTGCACCTTTTGCATACGTTTGTAAAAACTTACTTTCTGAAACACATATACAACATTTTACGTCATCGTCATCTCTTGTCATAATTTCCAGTGCTGTTTTATTTTTGCCATAATCACTATTCTCACCGTCTGTTATTTTCAATTCTTATATAATATTTTTTTATTATTACAAAATATATTTATTTCATAATATCCGCAGGTATAATACCTTTTTTTTTACAACTGTTGCTAATAGTAATACTAACAGCAAAGTAGCAATGTTAATAGCAATACTGACCATGAATATAGTATTGTTAATAGCATTGCTCATAGCAAAGTAGCAATGTTAATAGCAATGCTTGCAGCAAATTAATAATGTTAATAGAAAAAATAGTCATGTTAATAACAATGCTATTAACAATACTAACAATTACTAGTTGCATGAATATCGCAGCTAGTTGTTTTGTATTTTATATTTATTTCAAGATAAAAAATAAGATTAATAATATAAAAATGAATGCGGAAGAACTTTTACAAAATATATCGGAACAGACGGAACCAGATGAATCAAAGCAACAAGAAACAAAAAAAGAAAGATTATCAGCCATAGTGGCTGGCGGTGGTAGTCGTCAATATTTGGGTAAAGACATACAACTCACGAATATAGATGGCATGCCACCAGATGAAATTAACAAACTTTACTGCAGATATGAAGCAAGGCTTGGGGCAAGTATGACTAAAACTTTAGGCAATTCTTTTATTAACTTGTATGTGATGGGAGTATCAAAATATTTTAATGTAACCAATCCACCAAAGCTGATAGAAGATTTGGAGGAAGACCCATTTATTAATCATGCTTTGACAAGCGCTTGTTGTGAGTTGTATTACAGGTATGGAATGTGCTTAGCACCATTTACAGCAATACTGACAACTGTTAGACATATTGACTTTAATAAAAATAAAAATATAGATAATATAAATGGAGAACCAAGAGAGTGAAGTTATACCTGTTGTTACACAACCTGTTGAACAACAAAAAGTAAAAAATCCAAAAAGAATAGAAGCTGGAAAAAAAGGAGCAGCGGCAAGAAAGGCAAAGCGTTTGCTTCAAATGTTACAAATCAAAATGCTGCAAAGCAAGATGCTGCAAATCAAATAACAAAAATAACAATAGATGAAGAGGAACCAGAAATCAAAATAAACGTATACAAAAATTATATTCCACCGTGTCTGGTTTTATTAGGCATTGCTGGGTTGGGTTTGTATATTTATAACAAAAAATCTGCTACGCAACCTGTAGCTGTGCAACCTGTTCATGTTGCACCAAAAGACCCGTTTGATTTTTAATAATTTATTTTAAAAAAATAATCATATAAAAAAAATGGCAGCAAGTATTGACGGAAAACAAATTGTAAATATGATGTATCACGCTGGAGTGGAAACACTTCTAGCTATTGGATATTCTGAGATTGGCAGAAAACTACTAAAAAGACCAGCACCTACAGTGGATTTTAATATGGTAGATGTTGGGATGCTGTCTGTGGATATAAAGTTAGCAATGGCTACGAGGGATATGTTGATCAAGCAAGGTATTATTCCTGCGGATATTATGAAATAATTTTAAAAAATATATATAAAAAAAAAATGGCAAGTGCAGTAGCAATGATGATCGGTGGCGCATTAACAAATGCATTGGCGTTTAGCTATTCCAATTATTTCTTTTCAAAAATGGGAAGTCATTCAGATGAGGAAAGACAAAGCCATGACAAAGCAGTGGAACAATTAAACGCAGCACAAGAGGAGTGGAATAAAAAAAGAACAGAGAGATTAGATTTTATTAATAAGCAACTGCAAAAAGAGCATCATGCAAAGCAGACTTTTGATGATGTAGACCAAGCTATGAAGCAGTATTATTACACAACTGGTAAACATTTACTTTTGGAACCAGAGCCCAAGTTGAGTGATTTTTATACACCATCTCCTGATCAACAGAATAGAGAAATTACGTTTATTGTGGTGGGCATGGCTGCAACTGGATTTGTGGCGTATAAATTGAGTTCATAAAAAAAATAGTTTAAAACTATAATTACTTTGGATTTCTTTGGAATAACTAAATATGTTTACTTTGAAATAACCTTTGGAAAGACTAAGTCATATGCATGATACCTATTTTTGTTGTTGTTTTTACATGGTTTCAATCCAAGTGGTCGCATATAATATGGTGGTTTAGCACTCTTCTCTATTTTATCTTTGAGATGCCCATACTTCACCGTTGTCTAATAATGTCAATACCATGGATGGACCATATTCAGTTTCTACTATTTTCGTATCTGTAATAGTATATATTTGATTTATTTCCAAGTCTGTCCATTTCTTTGTGCTATTTTGATTTTGCTCTTCAAGCAGTTCATCAAATTGTGCAGTTGTGATTTCCATTTTTTCTTTATAGTTATATAAAGTTTAATCTTTAGTAGAAAAAAATGGAAAAGATTTATTACAGCCCAAAAGGATTTTGGAGAGGTTACACAGCAGTTAAAAAAATAGCAAAAGAGGCTGGTGTCAGTGAAAAAAAGGCATTAGAATTTTTAAAGAAACAAGCTGTGTGGCAGATTTATTTACCTGCGCCGAAGAAAATAATTAGACCCAGGTTTGATGTTTCTGCTAAAAATGGAGTGCATCAAGCTGATTTGTTATTTTTACCGCATGATACTTTTGGAATTGGTCGTGGACGCAAGACTTATAAATATGCGTTGACAGTGGTTGATATTGCAAGTAGATACAAAGAAGCAGAGCCGCTGACTTCCAAGGATAGTAAAGAAGTTGCTAAAGCATTTAAAAATATATACAGTCGGCATTTGAAATAAGTTATTACAAGTAGATCCAGGCAGAGAATTTATGGGTGCAGTATCACAGTTGATGGCAAAACACAAAGTAAATATCAGACGAGGCAGAACAGAAATACACAGAGACCAAGCTTTAGTGGAAAGATTTAACAGAACATTAGCTGAAAGATTGTTTGGTTATCAGTATGCTAAGGAAATAGATTCGCAAAAACGTAATAGAGAATGGGTAAAGAGATTACCAGAAGTTGTTAAAGCCATAAATGCGGAGACAAAAAAGCCTCCTCCTGTTGAAACAAAAATATTAAAAGATGATCCTATCTGTATGAATGCAAGTGTAAGATATTTATATCAACCCGGGGAACAAGAAGGTGGAAGACGCAGAGCAACTGATCCAATGTGGAGTGTAGATATTCACAAGATTAAAAGTTATATGGTGACGCAAGGTATAAGAGTTTATTATTTGAAAGCACCAGCGCCGCAGAGAGGATTTGTCAAAGAAGAATTACTTATTGTTCCTGCTGATACCCAAATTCATAAGTTTTTATAGAAACCATATGCATCAGTTTTAATACCGTCTGGTGCTATGTATCTTTTAGAGTAAAATGGTGACAGTGATACTTTGTTTACTTTTATGCCGTATATCTCATGCTTTATTGAGCGTATCATATTCATTTCATGGGTGTATTTTTTCTTGTTAAACAATGCATCCTTGTAGTTTTCAAAGTTTATATGTTTTTTGACTACATAATCTTTTACACCCTTTGCTTTTTTAATGAGTTGTTCATCCGCTCTCAAAATAGAATATAGTTTGGGTCTTAATCCAACATACTCAGCTATAGCAACACCAGCACATTCATCTTTCATTTTACCCAATACTTTTTTGTTTGTATCATCGTGCATTGGGTGATTTTGAGGATAATCACTTAGATCATACTCATCTTTCATTTCAGACATATCTTTATAGTCGTCTTCTGTTTTTATATCTACAAGCAAGCTGTCAGTATCTGTGTATAATAAAGTACAGTTATCTCCATACCTTTTTTTCAAAGTATTATAATACCAATCATACATCATATATTTTGATAAATCTAATATTGACATTCCAACATAAATTGGCTTGGTTAATTTTAATTTTGTTTTGTTTACATGTATTGCCGATAATTCATCTGAAAATTTTACACGTCTGTTAAAGTTTGGTTTGGCTATTAT
This sequence comes from Cyrtodaria siliqua, assembly GCA_037043455.1. Taxonomy (NCBI): domain Eukaryota; kingdom Metazoa; phylum Mollusca; class Bivalvia; order Adapedonta; family Hiatellidae; genus Cyrtodaria; species Cyrtodaria siliqua. The sequence continues at coordinate 10,644 of JAWPHD010005423.1, read as the reverse complement.
TTTTCTTATTTTTTCATTATTAGAGCCGTCAGTTTTTACTAATTTTATGTCAGTTCGCTTTCTTAAATTTTCCATTGTTTTTCCAAATACTGAGTCATTCATAAGCTTGTAAAAATCTTTTTCAAATTGTGATTTAGCTTTTTTCCTAAGTTCTGTGTTTAAATTTATGTATGATGCCATCCAAGGTTTTTCATTAAATTCTAGCACCCTGTAAATTTTTGTTAATTCCATGCCTAATGATAAATACAACTGTAAATTTTTATAATGTAATACATATTTTGTTTTGTCCATAAGATTTGGTACTAGTTGTTCTGTCATAACGTTATTTTCTAATAAATTTGTTTGGTACTCAGATAACCATTCTTTTTTTACTTTTAATCTTTCAGGGGCAAGTGGATAATCATTGTGACTATCATGTAGTTCTTTAGGATATTTTAAATCTACTTCAAGAAAATATCCTTTATCTTTTCTTAGCTCTTGTAATGTTTTTAAGTCAACCCATTTAAATCCGGAATATGGAAGTGGCTGACTCATTGCCCACCTATAAAGATTATTTGCATCATAATACATTAAAAAGTTGTTTTCCTTGTTACGGTTATAATCAGCTACATGTGAATTGTTTGCTTTGGCATATCGTTTTGATACCATACTAATTCCACCACGCATACCTTTTTCTATAAATAAGTGCATATTTATATCTGTAAGAAGTTCTAGTTCTATTTTTGAAAATTTAAGTAAAGCATCCCAAGATAATCCAGGTGCTGTGTAGTAATGTAAAGCATCTAGTTTATATGATTTCATGCATGTTTTTCTGAAAGTTTGGAATACATCAGCCAACAAAGTTACATCAGTTTTTAAATATAAATCATGATAATCTCCAAGAGTTTTACAATTTAATTTTTCCCATACTTCTTGGGCATGATCGTAATCTTTTTGAGTAATACCATCATCTATAAGTTTACTGTAAAATGATTCAATCGGTGGTAATTTGGTTTCATTAAATTTATCCATGCTATCAAAATATTCATATGGATAAACACCTTTTCGTAAAAGTAAATATGTGTGTTCTTTAAATTGGTCTTTTGTAATTTTAAAATCAGATTTGTCTGTTGCTTTAACCAATTTTTCGGAATACATGTTATATTACCTTTCATTTTATCTATCTTTTGCATAATCAAATGACTATCATATCCTTTGAGGTTGTGAAATATGACAGGAATTGAAGTTTTGCCAGGTTTTATTTTTAGTTTCAAGTTGCAGTTTTTATGTGCTGCACCTCTGTATTCTCCAGTAAAATGGCAGTGGTCTCTTACTTTACAGTTTTTACCAGATTTTCTGCCTATTTCATTATCACATATCCAACATTGTGTAGCTTTTTCATAATCTGCTTCATTTTGTTGAGTCATTATTAATGGTTTTGGGTGAGCAAATATATTATTAATGTTGCTCTTCTTACATTCTAGGCGATTTAAAAACACTTCAACAGCATCTTCACCTCTGTAAATAACCGAATCATTAGCTTTGTTGTCATATCTGACAACTTGGTATCCAAATCCACAAGCTTCGTGCATATTTTGAATTTCTGATTTTTTTCCAAATTGTTTTAATTGTGGTTTAATTATGCTTTCAAAATCAGCATATATTACATAAGGAACATGCATTTTATTTTGGTAATTTTTAAATTTTACAGTATTTTTACCATTTTCTGGCATTTCAATTTTGCAAGATTTTTTGTTAATACCATCACAGTCTTCTTTGTGGTTTGTTAGTAAGTCTTCATTTGAAAATCCATAAAGGCAACGATCACAGAAATAAGTTTTGCATTTATGTTTGTTTTGGTCGTAAAGCAGTTTATTAAAGTCTTTAATCCAGCAGTAGTGACTGTTTGTAACATTTTCATCAGATATCAAAAGTAGATTAATCCTGTTAATGTCTTTGGGTTGTTCTGATATTTTATATGGAAAAATATTTACTTTTTTACTTTTTTCTGATATGGTGTATCCGTAAACATTAATAGCAACATTGTTTAGTTTTTCTACTTTTGAAATTTGTGAAATTGGAGTGGGAAAGTCAATTTTATCTTTTTTTAGAAAATCTATGCTTGGGTATTTTGACAACCTATCGGTGTGATCTGCGGCAGGATTTAGTGCAGAATTTATAGCTTGAAACAAACATTGATTATCGTTATTTTTACGTTTATTATTGCTTTTTTGTTAGCTAATTCTACAGGCAGTGGAATATATGAAGAACCTTTTAATGGTTCATACTTCGCAATATTCAAATAAAGCTTAACACAGTGATCAACTTCTAATCCGGATGCAGTATTTGTAAATCTTTCAAGACTCTCTTGTAAAAATGCAGATGAATTGTCATAAAGCTCGCTTATTTTTTCAGAGCTCAAAATGGCATTTTGTTCACTGTTTAATACTGCAGTGGTGTATTTTTTGGTAGAACCATCATCTTTAAATAAATCTATAGTAAGTCCTAATTGAAACTTTAATCCTTTAGTTTTTATCAGCTCTTTGATAATTTGTTTTGTAATAATAGATTTTTTATCACGAAATACTTTTTGAGGATCTTTGTATTTATTTACAGATATTTCGTATGCTCTATAATATCCGCATTTTGGATTGTCAACTAGTTTTAATTTGTCTTCTTCTTTTTCTTCTTTTTGATTTTCTTGCAGCTCTTGGATTACTTTAGCCATTTGTTTTTTGTATTTATCATCTTGACTTAATTCTTTTTTAGCCTGCCTTTTCTTAAGTTTTTTAAGCTTTCTTCTTTTCTTAAAACTTTCAAAAGATTTACTAGTTGGTTCTATCTTTTTATCTTCAAAAGGTTGGCTGGTAGTTGCCCTTGTTTTCAAGACTTTATTTTCTTCCTCAAGTAATTCCAATTTTTTCTTAACTAATTCAATTTCTTTAACTTCTTTCCTAAGTGATGCAATTTCTTCCTCAATTTTGGTTGGTTGACCTCCTAATGATTTCAGTGCCATATTTAGTGATTCCTTATCTATTATACCTGTATTATACAGGGATAATAAATTATTTATAGTATCTTTCGTGTCAGACATTTTTTCTCTTTTCTTTATACCTAAAAATATTTTTATTTAATATAAAAAAATTCTACTATAAATATAAAGCAATGATTCCGTGTCAGTTCCTAAAGATCAGTTCCAACGGTATTTGTACCAAAAAACCTGTTAAAAATTCAAAATATTGTAAAGTTCATAAAAATAAAATGAAAACTTGTAAAATTCTACCTTGTTTAAATTGTGGATTGGGTACTACTGCCCAATTTCAAATTGGTTGTAAATGCGGTGCTTCAACACTTAGAAAATATAACAAATATTGGTATTATAAGGATTATAATAAAGAATGTTTAAAATTTAGACGTATTTAGTATTTATAGTTTAACCTCTATTTTGCAATAAAATTTAAACATCCAAATTTAAAACATTTTCACAATTCAATCTTAAAATCTTGGGTTATTTAGCGCCTGGGACATGCTAAATAACCAGTTTAATTGACTTAATTTTCAGTAAACTGAAAATTTTTGTGTGGTGATTTTAGATTATTTGGGGTAATTTAGTTGTGGTCCAGAACCCCCATAATACATATATATCTCTTTTAAATCTTGGCAGCCCTGAAGCGGTGGCGGATCTCGGACAGTCACTCCTGAAATGTCCTCTGTACCACACCCGAAGTATGTATCGTGTTCGGTTGCTGTTCTTGACCCACGAAAAGAACTGCCAGTCTGGCTGTGTGTAGTTGTTGTTTGGACGGCCCGCCGACCCGCTTAGCGTGTTGAAGGGAGACAATCCAGGACCGTGAAAACACGCTGATCCGGGGAAGGTGTACGCAGGATTGCGTGGCATGAAAGAAACAGAAGACATATATAAACTTATCTGCATCTTTTGCTGTACAAGAGAGCTTGGAATTATTAAGTTTACGTTTTTTCAGCACTATAGCCTCGGCTTGTTTCAATTTCTTTATTTCCTCACTGTCGAACCCACAAATAGTAAGGCTTGTGTACTCCCGAACAGTGCCCCAGCCCCCGGGGGAAATATCTGCTATTTTGATCAGTTTGTTTCGTTTTTGTAATTTTGCGATAAGGTTTTTGACTGCCTCGCGTTGTGATCGATCTTCTAGCGTGGACTGCATGCCTTCCAAGCTCTCTTGAATATATATGTTAAACTCGAATTGAATGCTATGCGAATCGGAAGAAAACTTCAGCTTTTTCTCTTCTTTTACTTTTTAGAACTTTGTAATTAAAATCTTTCTTTAAATCTTTCAACTGTACCTCTAGATAGCTACGAAACAAATCAAAGACCTCATAGGCATCGTTTGAATTTCCATCCCCCGGTGACTTACCTCTGAATTGTTCTCGCGTCTCTGTTTGCCTTTCCAGCTCCTCCGCTGAATCCATAAGTTAACAGCCCGAATTCTAGTTTGAGACGCTGAATCCATAAGTTAACAGCCCGAATTCTAGTTTGAGAACCTCTCGATGTAGCGACTATACCATTTGCCTGTCGGTTTCGAATGGCAGAAATAATTTCTGCTCGGTACACGTCGGCGTATACTCGCTTTGCATGTACAAACGATTATATACCGCCCTCTGGGAACCGGTTGAAACCTGTATGGACGGGTTCAATGTAACTCATCGAAACATTAATTTATTTAATAGACACTCACATAAATTATTTGTATTTGGGAGAGTGCGTGCGTGCTACGTGCGTGCTACGTGCGTGATTCGTGTGTGCGTGCATTCGTGAGTGCTACGTAATTGTGCGTGAGTGCGTGAGTGCGTGAGTGCATGAGTGCTACGTGCGTGCTACGTATGTGAGCGTCCATGAGTTAGAAAGTATAGTCAATGCAACGCATTATAAAAATTCGCAAAGATGAGGGTTGGAATGTGTATCTCTATTAAATCAGGGTCCTTATATAAAGACCCTGATTAAATCATTGTTAATTTTGCGAAGTATTGGTATGCATTACATATCGAGGTAATAAAATTGCAGTTTATGTTTCTTTATTACTAGTATCTTAGTTTCTTCGATGTTTTATACTCAACAACTGTGTGTGTGTGTACTTCTAAGGTTTAAAGACCGTCCGCCAACTAAAACGCAAGGAGAACCCTGGCGCTATGGGCACAATAGAGTCTGGTCTGTTCTAGTGGAGTGTGTTGGTTGATCTGGTGCTGCTGCTGTGGTTGTCGTTTCTGTTGTGTGTGTGTAGGTGGATGTCGCTTTCGCTCTGTGTAGTCTTCGCTGCGGCGGTGAGGTGGTCTCGACTGGTCTGGCATGGTGGTCGGCTGCTGGCGTGAAGGTCCTACATCCGCTACGGTGTCATACATCCTCTGCTCTTCTTTCTGGTGACGGTCTTGTTTAGGGCCACACCCATCACAGTATGACCCCTGCGCCGCACACACCGCCCGACGTCCTTCCCCCTTGGTTGTCGAATGTAGGCCGAACGGTCAATTACTCCTTCCGGCTCGCGGACAAGACTTCCGGGATCTGTGGACGTCAGATGATGTGTGCTGTGATGGGAACGCAGGAGACATCTTCACTTTCAGTCAATCAGCAATCAGCCGTTCTTGCAGTAAGACAATATACTGCAAGTAAAACGGTGTTCCGGCAGTCCCTGCGGTACGTTCGAGGGCGGTGCGGGCAAGGATCGACACATTTGGTCAATCCTCTTCGATTGCTGACTGTGCCCTCTCCGCGACGTGCACGCTGTGAAGATCAGGAGAGGATACTAAACAACCACCAATTAATTTCGATATTATAAAATATGACCTTCAATATTCAAATTATGTAAAAAAATAATGTGTTAGGTGGTAGAATGACTGCGCATACTCTAGGAGTTTTTTTCAACTTATGTATTGACAATTACGTATTATCTAGACAACTTCCAACTGTTAGTGTATATGATGATGCCTTATCTAAATAGAACAAACAACACATGCCAATTCCCTGCCATCGACATATGGCGGACAAGCCAGAGAGCCACAACGGGATTCCACGAAGTACATCAGATGTCCATTCATATTAGCCTCGCCGTGTGGAACGAAGTCTGGCTTTGCGTCGACGCATGCGTAATCGCTGTTTGAGGGATAATTCCAGTAGGCTGACATAAGATATCCGGTATATTCCATTGTCCATCCTGGATAACAATTGGATCGAGCAGGAATCATCAGAGTTATCTTTCTTTCCGTTTTGCACACGGCACAAGGGACATCATGGCTTTGGGTTGCATAACCGAAGATAGTGAATGAATCAAGAGGTGTTTCATATTCTGTTCCGTACACATATCCTCTCCACCGATATACACCATCATGGTATTTTGCCCAAGTTGGATGTTCTGGTAGGCATATGTATTCTGCCGAGCCCCCGGGATGGTCATACGCATTGCCTCCAGCATAACCTTAAACAAAGACATGTAAATACGTGTTCTAACATGGAATAACTATATGTCATATATTTCATCTATTTATCGAGAGAAGCATGACTTCCTGTGTAATAAAGATGTTATGCAAATACTTGAGTAAATTAATTCAAAACTAGTTCCGGAAAAAAACAAGCACGAAATCTTTATGTTGTGTCATATGCACCTGCAATTCTCAGGTCTAATGAACAGTATATTATTTCATAGAGTACCACATATAATTCCATTCATCAAAGTGTTATCATTGAACTTTTACACATCCTCAGCTAGCTGACTCGACATTGCGTGGTTTTGTTTTACCAACTATTCTAATACACCCGCACTATATAGCCTAGTTTAAAATATCTCGTTATATTGAACGATATATCACTGTAATTTTTGCAACGTTAGGAGAATAAGCATTGCGCATTGCGCATTGTAACGTATGCAACGTTAGGAGAGTAAGCAAAGCAATGCGACAGATTTCATATGTGTGCGTTATTTTCACATTTTAGGGGTAGTAGAATAGAAATAGAACATCGTTTACGGTGAATTATCTATAATATATCACGGTTTGTCGTTCAAGTGTAAACAATTATTGTTTACAATTAGTTGAACTCCAAACCGTGATATATTAAACGATAATTCACAGTAAACGATGTTCTATTTCTTAAGTAATACATTTTAGTTTACTCCTTCTTTTCAAGTTACCATGCAACAAATAAAGCATTTCAATATATAAAAGACATATTGGAGTTCTTGCGCTCAAAGTCATGCTTTGTTGTGGATATATCACTTGTCTATATACATAAATAGTTTGCCATACGTTAAATACGATTATATGGGCGCAGTCAATGCTTCATTAACCATTTCTACTAACAAATAGAGAGATTTACACTGTTTTGAGTATGGCGGTTTCCGCGAAGCTGTTCTGCTCAGTAACTATAAAAGCAAATGTCAAAGGAACATGCAGGAACTACGGAATTTCGCTAACCTCTGTAAACCAGGTCTGTTCCATTTGCCGGACATTCACTTCGTCCCCATCGCACGTATACAGATCCTAGAACATATATACAGTTTTTTATTAAATTATTAATTTTCATACATGATGTTAGCAATTCCAAACTGTGTATATGACATTATTACCATATCCTACTAAAATACTAGTAAAAGTAGAGATATTTGTTTTGTCTATGTAAACAATTACTTTTGTTGTGTATTGTATTATATTATAACACAGTAAATGCAACAGTTTAGCAGAAATATAGGATCTTAAACGAGTCCCCATTTCATATAAGATTTATGAAACTAGTTATCAATTATTTTAATTATAACGACCCTATTGTCGGGTTAAAATTAAAAAATAATTCATCAATCTTATATGGAATGGGGACGAGTTTAAGACCTTTTTATCACATAACATTATAGTGAAATATGTCAAATATAATTCAAATGGACATGAAACGCCATGACGTCAGACAAACTTTAGCGCCAAAACGTCATGAAAGCACGTCCTTTGACGCCAAAACGTTATGTGGCATCATAACGCCTTGTCACACGCGACTTTCGGTATCAAAGAAAGAGTTTTTTTAAATAATTATAAACTGCGAACAGTACACATATTTACTGCATTCTGATTGGTTAGTCATTCTTAAAAGTGTCCTGTTATTTCTCAATAACACGACAAAATAAAATCGTTCCAGTTGCGCTGGCGCAGACTAAAGTGCAAACCCAACATTTGATTTGAGTGGCAAAGGGGTTCAGGGGTATACTCGGGCTTCCAAACACTATATCGGGGGGTGGGGGGGGGGGGGAAGTGGAACGGTTCCTGCTTCCGAGCTTCCACCTGGCTACGCGCCTGAGTTTCTTATCTCTGTTTCATTCCTAATCACGTTGACGTAACGAAACGTTACACGACGTCACTTTTTTAAACCGTTAACGTCACAGAACGAAAGTAAACAAACAGTGGATTTTGGACTCGCATAATGCAGATTAAGATTCTCAGTAAAGGTAAATACTTTAGTTTAATATTACAATAGTAACGCTATCGATGATTATGTGTATGTCATGTTATTTTTAGAAGCTGAATCAATAAGAACAACGCTGCGCTACGCGGTTTTATACAATTTGTGACCCATCATTGACGTGTTATACTTCGATAACATCGCATTTAGGTCAATCCTTAAATAAAAGGGCGTTTTTAAGCTGACTAACATTACAAACTGATTTGTTTAACGTCAATTATTTATTATAAGTTGTAATTAATGACGTAGATCTAGATGCATTTATAATAAATTAAATAGTTTCAGTCAACTAAACTTGCGTAGTGTTAAACATTTCATGTATTTCATGCTCAACCAATAACAAGAGGCACAAGAAGGCCTGTGGATGCTCTACTGGCTAAAATGGCTCTTATATCTAAGGTTGTCGTCCTAAAGTCCCATCAGTACTTCTTTTAAATTAGAAGCCTTATTATAAAGGGCCAGATGTTTTATTTGACCAAACCAATATCAATCCCAAAACATTATTAAATTAATGTCATTAACGGTGATGCTTTTAAATGGTTTCCGCTCAATAACTTTTGTTAAGAATGAGGTATTGCGATGAAACTTTCAGGGTAGTCATTTGGTGTAACTGGGATCAACTTCAAATTATGCATGTTGTAGCGGAGACCGGATGTGACCTATATTTCATCAAATGTAGGTCACAGCCACCCAAAGTTTTTTGCACATGATGTTAGATGCATATAAGGAACATTCTGGTGAGCTTTGGTTAAATTCTGCGAGAAAAAAGCAAGATACGTATGTCGTAGCAGAGACTGGACGTGACCTGTATTTTGTCAAAGTACGTCACAGTGACCTGAAATTTTGCAAATGATGTTTGATGTATATAAGGAACATTCTGGTGAAGTTTGGTGAAAATCTTGGAAGAAAAAAACAAGATAAGCATGTCGTAGCGGAGACCGTACATGACCTATATTTTGTGAAAAGTAGGTCACAGCGACCAGAAATCCTGCACATGATATTAGGTGCATATAAGTAACATTCTGGTGAAGTTTGGTGAAAATCCTGCTAGAAAAAAGCAAGATACGCATGTCGTAGCGGAGATCGGATATGACCTAAATTTTGTCGAAAATAGGTCACAGCAACCCGAACGTATGCACATGAGGAAGGATGCGTGTAAGGAACATTCTGGTGTAGTTTGAAAATCCTGCAAGAAAGAGGCAAGATACACATGTCGTTGCAGAAACCGGACATATGTGACCTATATTTCGTCGAAAGTAGGACACAACCACCCAAACTTTTGCACATGATGTTAGATGCATATAAGGAACATCTTGGTGAAGCTTGGTGAAAATCATACAAGAAAGAAGCAAGATACACATGTCGCAGCGGAGACCGGACGTGACATATATTTCGGTGAAAGTAGGTCACAGCAACCCGAAATTGTGCATGTGATCTTGCATCCATATAATGAACATTTTGGAGGAGTTTGGTGAAAATCCTGCATATAACGAAGAAGATATTAAGAAAGGAAATCGGACGCATTGACAAACGAACGTACGGACGAACTGACATACATACACCTGACGACATTTTGATCCATAAACGGGTTCACAAAAATTGCAACACCTTACTCATAACAAAAGTTACTGAGCAGAAAACATTTTTTCTATTTTAGTAACAGTGACCTTAAACCCGGTGGCCCCCCAATTGCAACCAACCTTTCTTTCCATAAAGCTACCAACTCAGCAAGTTTCGTCGCAGTACATCACTCCTAACAAAAGTTTTTGAGGTGAAATCATTTTTCTATTTTTTGTAACAGCGACCTTGGCCTTGAATCCAGTAGCCCAAAATGCAAAACCAATCTTCCTTTTCGTATAAGCTACCTAACCAGCAAGTTTCGTCGCAATACATTATTCTTAACAAAAGTTGCTTAGAGGAAATCGTTTTTCTTTTTTTAGTAACAGTGACCTTGACCTTGAACCCAGTAACCCCATATTCAATCCCAACCCTCAGTTCTATATAGGTTACTTACCCTGCAAGTTTCATTACAATACCTCATTCCTAACAAAAGTTATTGAGCAGAAATCATTTTTCTATTTTTATCAACTGTGACCTTGACCTTAAACCCAGTGACCTTAATTTCAATCCCAACCTTCCTTTCTACAGAGGCTACCTACCCAGCAAGTTTCGTTGCAATAACTCACTACGAACTA